>JAKKZN010000023.1:16149767-16160751 GCA_033441825.1 Pangasius elongatus
CTCCTGTACACACAGTATATCCATCTTCCTTCTCTCCATCATATCAGCCAGCTCTCTACCTTTCCCTGTCATACTACCAACAAATTCTACAAAATAGATAAAATATTCATCAATAATGGTGAATTAGAATTTATATATATAAAAAAAACTAAAACAGATTCTCAATCAGATTGAAGTTTGGATTTTGAGTGGAGTGCTCTAACTCATTCAGAGGCTTGGTTTTGAACTACTGCAGTGTACCTTTGGCAGTATGCTTAGGGTTGTTGTCCTGTTGGAAGGCGAAACTCCACATTAGTCTCAAGTAGGGTTGCACAGTATACAGGTTCTACGGTAGTATCGCGATACTAAAACTTCAAAATATCAGCGATGCCACTGTATTTTTTAAACAGTAGTATTGTCAACACGGTAGTACCGTAAGTAATGTTGTATATGTGGCAGCTAATACTGTTTTCACTAAAATGTTCATTTATGTCTGTAAAAACATTACAAACATGGTCCTTTCGAGTGGTGTGAAATGCTATGTAGAATTTGTGCCCTATATGGTATTGTGTATTTATTAATTTATGGTGTTTTCCTAGTATGCTTCAAACACATCTGATTCCATGTCATTTTAAACATGACATTTGAGCATCAGAAACATTTAAAAAGAAGACCAATTCACGTAGCAAATTTTGGAATTATTTTGGATTTTGCCTGATGAGACTGGGGAGCCTATTGACGTAAAACACATCTGCTGTGAATGCCTACAGAGATTTCAAGCCAACTGGGGGGCTTCTGACACATCCCACTGTTTTACAGAATACACAAAGGCTAGTGACACTTCATTTAACATAAATTCTTTACCTTAATCTTCAAAGATTTTCTGTATAACATTACAGTATGTTTTTTACCTGATTTTTATGAGACGTCACATTGAACATGTTGTTCATTCTGCAAATTACCAGGAGGGAAAGAGGCTGAAAAGATTTTAATAATTAGCAGCTCAAACATCACTTTTCAACATCACAATATCTTTATAGAAGAATTTATTCTACCAGGCCCAGCACTTCTGGAACAACAAGTGTAATGGTTAGTTTCTTAGAACCATCTTTGCTATGACAAATGCAATCCCATGCATCAGCATGGTGGCATTTGCAATCGAATCTCATCAATAATATCAGTTCTCATAAATCATTTATAATGTTCACATTAGTCAACTTATACATTTCAAACTGTCCTCCAGTGTGTCTGTGAACCATAACATCGCATTTTATACTACAACACTACTAAAGGATTAGTCAGTACTGTTTTAATGTACATGTGAAACAATGAAAAACTGTATAACCAGTTCTTTATTATACTGAACTGGAAATAAAAGTATGGAATATATTGTTTCACTACCATTATATTTCATATTCAAAATTAAAAATTTTAACTAAGTAACTAATCACAATTGTTTACCTTTTTTAGAATTAGAACAATGCTGACCTAATTGGTGCTCATAGCCAGCGAGCTACACTTGATACCAGCAAGTTGGTGCAAATGAAAGTGACAACAGGTGCACTGGAGAGTAGTGATGGGTCGTTCTTGAACGATTCGTTCATTTTGAACGAATCTTTAATGTGACTCGCGAATAACGAGTTGTTTCGGGGAGTGATTCGTTCAGTCGCACATGCGCAACATCCTATAGGTTCTGTACTGGAATTAGTTCACCTGTTTCGAGTCTTCGAGTCTGAGTCCCATAAGCTTAACCAATGCAGCTTGAGCCAGAAAGAGAACTGATTAGTTCATCTCTCGAGTATTTTGAATCTTTCGTTCTTTTGTCACGTGACATGACACCATCGGATAGAGAAATTAGTTAATTTATAACCTTCCTTACAAACGGGTGCATAGTAATTATTATTATTATTATCATTATTATTATTATTGTTATTATTATTATTATTATTTACTCTTATAGTTACATGATGCGTTTCTGGTCTCAAATTGTTGCTTTTAATTTCTGTCATGATGGTTCTTTTCCACAACACTAAATGTGGTAAAGGTAATAAAGAGTTGGTTACGCTTTAACCATTTTGTCCATATGATGGTGAAATCACTTTGATAAAGAAGAGATACTTGCCTTTTTTTTAACAGTGGATTCTAATCTTCATAAAATACAATACCTTGTTGTATGACTTATGTCTTTTGAGTTAACCCTTCAGATTAGGCTATAGAACTGTAGTTTTACTTATTTAGGATTCATGAAACATTTTTGAGTCACTCACTATATGTTTAGTCCATAATAAATTACCTTCAATGTTTACAAGTTGTTTTTTATCTGAAAAGTCACATGTACTTACCAATGATACTTAATAACTTGTAACTAAATAACTTTTATACTTGATAACTTAATTGTGCAGTTATTGAATAAATGTCTGTGTAAACTATACTTTTGACACTTAGATATTAGAAACACTGTGTACACACTCTTGAATTGGTGTTTATTGTTTATTTTTGTGCCAGAAAAGCCCTATAGCAAGGAGGATAACTATTCCAAAATGAAATAAAACAATTTAAATAAAAAATAAATAAAAATTAAAAGATACTAAAGCCACAGAGCCTTATAATCTTAACAAATTAACTTTAAAATCCCAATATATATTAAATTATATATATATATTTCATATATATATATTTCACAACAAGCTAGGATTTTTTTTTAAATAAATACAAATAAATAAGCTTGTGGCTATATTTTTAGGACTTGCTTTAAGGCATGTTTGCATTAAAAAAAACAAGCTCCCGGACCTTGGATGGGCTGAGTGTTTCTTCTCTCTGAGATAATCTGCCCAGTTTTAGAAAACATTCTTTCAGATGGCACAGATGTGGCCACAATGCAAAGTCTTGCCTTCATGACCTCAGAAAGGGTTTTGTATACTGGTGAACATCTCCTCCACCAGGCCAGAGTGTCTGATATGCGGGGTAAGAGTGGCTCTGCAAGGTAGGCCCGCATCTCCATCATAGCATCTGATGTCTTAGAAGTGGTAGCAGAAGGCCTCAAGCTTGCTACCCTCTCGCCAAAGTCTTCCCAAAGCATGGCCGTTGCACCAGGATCTGAAGTATTCTCCTCTTTATTTTTTTTATCTCCTCTTTACTTTGATATCGGGCAACAATCCTCTGAAGACATTTTGTCATCAAAATGAATTTGGAGGCAGTCACAAACCTATTAAGATTACAAATTGTTTATAAATTAATTATAACAATGTCAAAGTACTGCATTAGGCAGTAAAAACATGCATTATTAAGATACAGAGTTTAAAATGTGGTTTTAAAATGAATAATAATAAAAAATGTTGAACAACTTACTTTTCTGCACTCACTTCAGTGGTGACCTCCTCAAATGGCTTAATAATGTCCAAAATTTCTCTGGAAATTTTCCGTTCCTCTGGCGACAAGGTTGGCAGAGATGCATTAGTTAGTGCCAGGGTGGAGATGATTGGATCTTTGATTTCAATAAATCTTTTCAACATAATATGTTGAATTCCACCTTGTGGCCACATCTTGTTTTTGTGTGGCCTTGAGCTTGTCTGAAGCAACTGTACTTCTATGGAAGTATTCAACTATTGTCTTGACCTTTTGCAATATTGCTTGGATCTCCTTCAATGCAGCTCTGACAATGAGGTTCAGCATTTGGGCACAACAAGGTATGTGGTCCCAGTGGAGATAGTCTTTCAGGGCTGAAATAATGTTGCTGGCATTGTCTGTGACACAAGCTACAATTTTGTCACACACACCCCATTCATTTGTAACCCTTGTCAGCTCACTTGCCAGGTGAGCAGCAGTGTGTCTGTCTGTCAAAACAAAGCAGTCCAGGAGGTAGGAGGTCATCTGAATGTCCTCTATGAAATGACATGTCACAGTCATGTAACTTGTTGTAGTCAAATAGGTCCAGCAGTCTGCTGTGAGACAAACAGCAGAGGCACTCTTGATTTTGTCCATTATATCACCTCTTAACTTGTCATACAGGCATTACAGTTTTTGATAGTGTTTTTCTGCTAGGTAGACTGTATGATGGGTCCAGAAGATGTGAATACTCCTTAAAGCCCTTGTCCTCAACTATAGAAAATGGCTGAAAGTAACAAGTAATCATCAAGTTTTCTTTGTCTTAATGGATCAATTGGTCTTGTTACAAAACTGCATATTGAAGTTTGCTGTTGTGGCCTCCTTGGCCTAACTGCTCCTTGGATGGTGGTGGGTGCTGCTGGTGTACTGGATGCTGTAGATGTGGTCAGCATGCCAGCCGAAGTAGAAGAAGTACTGATGGTAGAAACAGCTCCAGCTGTTGCAGGGCTATCATCTTCAGTCTCTGTTCTAACTTGTGCTAACAGATGTGAGGAGTTAAGATGCCTCCTCAAATTAGAAATGCTTCCTCCTTTAGTTGAAAAATGTTTTTTTGCATATGTTGCATTCAGTGGCTGAAGTTGCCACAAAATGAGTCCAAACATCACTCCTTTTTCTAGTGTTTCTACTGTCCTTACCACTATGCAAGATTCTTAGCCTGCTTCCTATGCACAGCCTTGGTGTTCCTTGGTGTTTCCTAGGCAAACATGGTCTTACATTTACCTCAAATATTTATGAGCTTAATACCAGACATCAAGCTGGAGCCTGTCTGATTGGATGTTGGTGTTACCAGGCCTGTAGAACATCGGTCATCTAATGGTTGCTCTACCCAGCTCCCCTAGCAGTTTGCTGAGCAAGCATGCCACATGGGACCCACATTGGAGCACTACTTCCCCTTTCTTGACCCAGAGTCTGCAGCATACCAAGTTTGAACTTGGAAGGCAAACCTTTCAAAAGAGACAAAATGTCATCAGTACACATCTGGGGCATTCATGATAGCTGTTAATTTGCTCAGGGCTGACTGGCTGGGTTGGCTATATTTTTTAACCAAAGCTATTCTTGTCTGAAAGTAGTATGGGAGTAGGGGAGTGCAGATAGCAATCATCCACAAGCCTCTGTAACATTATTAAGGGAAGGTGCTAAAGAGCATAAATAGGCAGTTCATGCTCAAATGTCCTGAAATATGGCTGAATTAAAGCAATTCTGCAAAGAAGAGTCAACCAAATTTGAAAGACTGATCTCCTGTTACTAGAAGCATTTAGCTGCACTTTTTGTTGCTAAAGGTGGCACAACCAGTTACTAAGTTTAGGGGCAATTGTTCACATGGGTGATATAGTAGGTGTTGCTTAACGTTTTTCTTCAATAAATGAAATAATTTAAAAACTGTGTTTGGTATTCTCATGTACTCCTTGTGATACATTACATTCTGTATGGGGTTCTGAATCCATTTAGTATGAAAAATATGCAAAAATACAAGAAATCAGGAGGGGGCAATTACTTTTTCATGTCACTATATCAGAATCAGTGCTGTAATGTTCAGTCATTGTTTTACATGGCTTTTATACTGAAATAACTGTCAGGCCATAGCTTAACAGATGTATTATGGATGGAGCTATGGGGGAAAAAATGGAATGGCAAAAATAAAGGGACACAGTGAACAGTTCTAATTTGAGAGTTTTTTTTATATTTTTTTATTAAGGACCTGAGGATCTGATTGAAATAGAGGATTTTGGTCTTCCTACACCAAGGATAGATTAAGATTCATTCAACCTGCTGGAGGCATGGCAGTGCTTCAAAAACATGGCAAGTTAATTTTCATGGGCACAATGCATGGGAAAAGTAAGGACAAAATGTGTAGCTGGTGTCCTGGGGGATGTCCTCCCAGACCTTAATCAGGGCAACAGTGAGTTTCTGGACAGTCTGTGGTGCTACTTGGCTGCTTCGGATGCTGCAATACATAACATCTCAGAGGTTTTCAATTGGATTCAGGTCTGGGGAACGTGAGGGCCAGTCAATGGCATCAATGCCTTCGTCATCCAGAAACTGCCTACACACTCTGGCCACATAAGGCCAGGCATTGTCATGCACCAGGAGGAACTCAGGGCCCACTGCACCAGCATAAGGTCTAACAATGGCTCTGAGGATTTCATCCAGGTACCTAACAGCAGTAAAGTTACCATTAGCTAGCATGTGGAGGTCTGTGTGATCCTCCAAGGATATTCCTCCCCAGACCATCACTGACCCACTGCCAAACTGGTCATGCTGGATGACCTTGCAGGCAACATAACCTTCCACACGGCATCTCCAGACTCTTTCATGTCTGTCACATATGCTCAGGGTGCAGGGCTGTAGCACAGGTCATGCACACCAGTAGCCTGCTGAAGGTCATTTTGTAGGGCTCTGTCAGTACTCCTCCTGTTCCTCCATGCACAAAGGAGCAGATACCGGTCCTGCTGCTGGGTTGTTGCCCTTCTACAGCCCTGTCCAGCTCTCCTTGCGTAATGGCCAGTCTCCCGGTATCTCCTCCATGCTCTTGAAACTGCGCTGGGAGACAAACCAAACCTCCTTACGACAGCACGTATGAATGTGCCATCCTGGAGGAGCTGGACTACCTGTGCAACCTGATTTACCTGGGTTGCAGGTACTGCCTCATGCTACAAACAGTGACAAGGACCCTAACAAAACACAAAACTAGAGACAAATCAGTCAGGAAGGATAAGAAGAGAGCAATTGTCTGTGGCCACCACCTGCAAAAGCATTCCGTTTTTGGGGGTTGTCTTGCTGTTGCCTCTCCAGTAGTGATGGGAAGTTCGGATCATTTTACTAACTTGGACCTCTGAGTCTCGTCCAACAAAAAGAATGAATTTTTTTCAAGTCTTTTCGTCCATTTTAGCAAAATATAATTAAAATGTTACATGTTACTTCCCTAATGCATCTACTACTTACACAAACGTTGATCACACTACAAACAATACAGAACTATAATGCTATAAAAAAAGAAAACATTAATTCATTGTTTACCTGGATCTTTAGTCTATGATTAGCTCACCTCACCTATTATCTGACAAGTCTTTGGGTTTTAGTCGTTCGTTCATCACGTGACAGCCCCATAAGCTTAACCAATGCAGTCTGAGCCGGAAATTGATTAGTTTTGATTAGTTCATTTCTCGAGTCTTTCGAGTCATTCATTCTTTTGTCACGTGACCACTTCCCGGATCAGTTCCTCAGTCAGTAATACTGTATTTTTTGTTTGTTGGATCATATTTAGGAATTATCATAAAATTATCAAAAGATGTGTAATAAGCATTTTCATAGAAATAAAAAAGGTCTGTCCATTTCTGTCACTATGTATTTGTTACTGTTTCTTGAGGATCTGTGGTGTTATTTTATAAATAAATAAAACCCTGTTATGAATAAAATATTGATTAATTTGTGCTTTCACTGTCTGTCTATCAGTAAACAAACACTAGACTATATAATAAAATAACCCAAGCCTACAAATACAAAGTACTTATAGTTTGTTCATTTTTACTCCTATTTTGAGTTTGCTGGTATAACAATTGTTTTTCTTATTTTCCTTTGGGGATCATCTCTCACATTTAAGATTTCCTCAGCTACCCTACCTTTATGTGTCTTCACAGTGGATACATTAGGATAAATAAATAAATAAATAAATAAATAAATAAATCCTGATACTGGTTCACATGGACTAAAAATACCCTCAATCTAAAAAAAAAAAAAAATAAAAATTAAGAAAGGCACACACACAAGATATTTTTTAAATGAAGTGCTAATTTTTCATGAACAGATGAGTCGTTAATCATTGTTTGAAGACTGTCAGTGACTCAGCTGTTCAGACACCCAGAGAAAATTCATGCCACCACCTAGGTGCCAAAAGAGAAGAGTCTTGATACATGCCTTCCTTGTATCCTGAGAGATGGTGGGACCAGTTGAGCAGTGCTAGAGGATAGGAGGGAGTGTGGTGCAGTGTAGGGTGTGATAACTGCTTTAAGATGAATGGGTGCTGATGTGTTTTGGGCTTTGTAGGCAAGCATCGGTGATTTAAATCTGATCACTGGCTTCCTGTAGCTGCCTGTGAAGGAGCATAGCAATGGGGTGGTGTGGGGGTGACATGGGCTGTGGTGGGTTCTGCAAGGATCTACAAGACTTGTTAAACTTGGCCTCCATCCTCATTGCTTGTAGATATCCATTGACCTCCATGTGGCAGAGTTGCACAGAAATGTATAGCATTGGCAGTTAGATACCTTACCCCACCTAAGTGCAAAAGAAGTAACCCAATCACGGGAAGACTGAGGCTATTCAATTGCTGGAGACTAAGGTAGAGGTCAATGGTGTACACTGCTGTGCTATTTCACTGTTACAAAGCATGAATACACCCAGTCTTCAAACCACAAATGAAGCAGTGATGGCATTGCTAAGGCCCACATAGTGAGGACTTGCCAAAGACCCAGAGTGAGTTGTAACCTAGAGCACTGAAATAAGTTACTTAATGCAGGCTCTGTGGTAAAACTTCCTCCTAGTGCCATTGATGTAGGTGGTGGATCATGGTTCCTTCATCACTACACGGTTGAACACAATGGTAAGCACTGAATTGTCTGTTATGCTGGAACGAGCAATTAGTCACTAAATGAGTTGCTGTTCTTACATTTGGGCGCTTCTACATGGGAATTTCTATGAATATGCAGTTGCCATTGTGCCTATTGAGGATATTAGATTCTCAGTTGAAAGGTGCTTCTATGGAGATAACTGTACTTTAGTCAACCTTGTGTGTAAAATCTGCAAGTGGGTTGTTGAACATCTACCTCTAGAGGCAAGGTCAGAAAGTGACCTCTGGCCGGCCCAAGATTGAACAGAAATTCAGAATTCCTCATTAGGTCTGCAGTGGTACTGTGCATCAGATGTGCTTGGCTATAAGTACCCACCCCATAGATACCCACTCTTTTCAGTGTTTGCAGAGTATGTTCTTCTTTTGGCTGCTCCCATTAGGGGTCGCCACAGCAGCTCATTGGTCTGGGTACTTGATTTGGTACAGTTTTTATGTTGGATGCCCATACTGGGACCCCTCTTCCTACATCAGCCTCCCAATGGATGGCCAAATCCACCATTCTCAATTCCAGACAATAATACAGAAGACCTCTGCAGGCCCATCACCTGGGATTACTACTGTCATTAATTTAACATATGACTTCTCTAGCTCTGAATCCATAATCCTCCATGCCACAGGAATGGCCTGTTTTGGGCTTTTCCTTGCAAAAATTGGCACATGGAGTGAGAAGACATAGGGCATGATATACAAAGGCCTCACTACTTGGAGTATCTGCCTTGGTGACCTGGCAAGCATTGACGTTTGTCTTTTTGATGGCTTTGGTTTTGGTTTATTGCTCGCCGTGGGACACTGCCAGTGCTGTAATCAGATCAGGGTATTAACTTCCAGAGTTGATAGAATGAGCTTAAAGCTTAGGAGAGCACTTACTGAGATGAGCTTAGACATGGAATACCAGTTAGACTGGAGGCAAATTACCTTCCAACCCCTCAAGCTCACCTTATTTTGGAGGAGCTTGGGAAAGAGATCTGCTCAGTCACAGCTACCCTCAATAATCCACTCTCTGAACAGGTAGTAAAATAAATTACACCAAGATGGTTTGGAGCAGTCAAGGTTATCCTGAAAACCAGAACGCCTGTGTTTTGTCTCCTCTGACATCACTGGCCTGGGCCCCTGTAAAACCTAACTTCTTGATGGACAGCACACTACCTCAGGTGACTTACCCCGAATCAAAGGTCTCAGCTAGTATTGCTGGAGACATAGCCAAATATTTACTGACTACTTTTGGAGCAGCTTAATACGAAACTACTTGGTGTCAGTGAATGATGGTAGTTCCTGTGATGTATATGGTAATGATATACACCTACATCAGTCAGCAGTTACTAAGCGTAACATTGTAGCAGTGTGTACATTTGCAAAGGTGATGTCTGATGCATTAGTATGCTCTGGCCCAATGCAGCATGCTGATGTCGCTTACAGCAGGCTATGATTGTTGAACTGCTGGTGCTCCCCAAACAATGTGGGCTTTATTGATAGTTGGAGTAGTTCTGAGGGCAAGGCTGGCCTGTTAGGGTGGGATGGTATCCAGCCCACTCAGAAAGGTGCTGCTCTCATTTCTTTGCTGCATAGCTGGTAGGCTGTGCTGTCTCAGAACAGGCATAGTTAATTGGTGAAAATCTAGAGCCAAGGCCAGAACCTCTGCTAGGGTTCCACCATATTGAGACAGAGTCTGTTTTCTGAGCTAAACAAAAATGTAGAAACACTTAAACTTAAAAATAATTAACATAAAATTAGATCATCTGATTGCACAGCCAGCACCTTTGATCTGAAGCTAGGACTGTTAAATATAAGATCACTTGCATTTAAGTTGTCACACAAAACCTGGACATGTATTCAAAACATTTGAAGTTTTTATACTAACATAAGTAGCCACGAAAAAATCACTAGCATATAGTTGATTCAACTAATTATTATTTACAGATATCCAGGGCCATATTCTGATCCCCCCCCCCCCCCCCCAATATATGCACTTCACAATGCTACTGCACCAAATGTACATTCATGTTAGATACTGCACGAACTGTAGTTTAGACAAGTGACTGAATACCTAGATTCAGCATTCTGCTACACTCTAGATAATGTAGCTCCACTTAAAAGAAAAATAAAGAGAAAAAACTAGCACCACTTGAATATTAGAATGTAAATGGCATCAAAATAAATTGGTAGTATTCCAAACTGCATCGAAGGAGAGCCTCCTGAGCTATAGAAAAGCTCTTGCTGCTGCTAGATCAACATACCTGTCTACCCTAAGAGAACAGAAAAAAAAGAGAGAATCCTAGATTATTATTTAATAATGTAGTAAAGTTAATAAGGCCACCTCAGAAGCATACACACCATCAATATGTACAACCCTTGGCAAAAATTATGGAATCACCACACCACAAGGATATTCACACAGCCTTTTTACTTTATAGCAAACAAACAAATCACAGATATGACAAAAAAAGGTTTTGTTCAATAGCTTAACATTCTGGCTTTGTGAAACATACAGCAAAAAAA
>JAKKZN010000023.1:16225052-16238167 GCA_033441825.1 Pangasius elongatus
TACAGATCACAATGTCATCCGCAAACATCATTGTGTAAGGAGACTCTTGTCTGACCTCCTCCGACAACTGGTCCATCGGCCAACTGGTCCAGAGAGTGGAGCAAACTGGTAACAGTAATATTTTAACTCCATTTAACCTGTCTTCCCCTGTACCACACCACCTGTATATACATGAAAAAAATGGACTTTAGGATTCCATTCTAAAAAAAAGTCCCTAAAATGGTATGTTTTATTTTCAATAAAATGCTTATCTGTTTTTTTGCCCTACTTATGGATTATATATGGAGTAAATATTCATTTCAGTAGAAGTTTCACTTATTTAGTTGCTTTCTTTCTTTCTCACCATCTAGTGTTGCAAATATGGGCTTCGGAGAGAGAGCTCTCACTGGATTTAGTTTTCATGAAATTTATGAACTAAGCTTATAGAATGAACACAAATGTTATGGACTCGATTAGGTTATGTTAAGGTAATTTTTTTGTTCTAGGGGAAATTAATTTCAATTTCAACTTCTGCAGATTAGACCAATTGTTCCAATGCTAGTAATAAAACAGTAAAACATATTGTGAGTGGGTGTCACATAGGATACAATTTCTAACGCAATTACAAGTTCACAGAGCAGCAGATATTTCACAAAGCCTGGTTTGTTCATGTTCATTATATTAGTATTACTCTGCCTGTCCAAATCCTCCTGTAAAGCTATCAATAAAATCTTTGCACCGAGGCAAATCAATAGAACACCAGCTTATATCTGTCAAGTAGCAACATTCTTAAAATTATCACTCAAAATAGGTCATTAGTATTTCAACAGAAGTTGAAATGTGTGGGATTGTGAATGAGATTAAGATTAACATTGTTAAATGACTGTTATAAATGGTGGGGATCTGAATTACTTATAGTGTTAATACGTTCTAATGTGAACAAGAATCAAAGTATTAAAAACTGCAAGTAGTGGCGCCGACGGGACCGTGGACTCGAAAGGGTTTTAATAATGCTTCCTTTTGAGGAAGAGAATAACTCAAGATGTTTATATTGTTCTTTAGGTTATTCATAATGACAAAAAAGTGCTGATACTGTCTATTACTGAGGATAAGACTTACTCTGAGAAACTTTCTGATACTGCTCAATATTGAGGATGTGCTCTTTTTTAGAATAAGATATATTTCAGAGTCTTAATTCTGTATTTTGTTGAGGATGAGGATCACTAAAACTCTTGACCCCATGTCAAGACTTCACAAATGTCCATAAGTGACACCTCTATTTGCATCTTTGATACGAATGCTGGCAAAAGCTTCTGTTTCTGCACTGTCAGTGAACTACAATTGGTTATCTCTTTGGTTGTAAATAAGTGTTCTAAATGAACTGAACCACATTCTTGTGGATTTTCCAATTTTTTATCGTGTCAGCCTGGTAGCTACACATCTCTCAGACAACAGAGCTGTGAATCTTCCCTCTTACAGGGCTCGCTCACCCATCTCATTGCTTGTAACATTGTGTTCCCCCCTGGTGGGTCATGTTAAACACCACTGTGTTAGTGTTGGCCTGCCCTAATGCATGCAACCCTTTCAGTGTTTCAGATGTTGGACTACTGATCAGACGGTTGTGAGTTCAAATCCCAGCACCACCAAGCTGCTACTGCTGGGCCCTTCAGCTAGGCCCTTAACCCTCAACTGTTCTGTTGTATAAATGAGCTAAATGTAAGTTGGTCTGGATAAGGGATGCCATAAATGAAAATGTTGCACTACTGTGCACCAAAACTTTGCATATGAACATTCATATGCTTGCACTGTGATTCATTTACCATTTTCCTTTAAAGTTCCGGTCTTTCCACACACCTCTAGCCTTTCTGGGAGGGATCTGTTGTTACTGTTTACCTCTTTGCAGGAAGAACACCTAAGGGCATACCTTGAAAGAAAACATGCACATGCTCTTGTCACCAGTATTGACATATCCTCTCACCATATGGCTGACAGTTTTTGAGCATTCAGCAAGCACTTAAATGGGCTGAGGTGCAGCATTCCCAGTTTTACCATTAGATTTGCAACTGTCAACATCCCTGCCAAAAAGTGAAACTCCATATACTGTATGGGGACAGTGTGGCCGCTCAAAATTAACCCTCCTATTATCCTCAAAATATATTTTATAGACCCTCACCCACCCACCCCCTCCTTTATACATCCAGAATACTGATTGCGTGACTATAGAAAAATACACAAATCACCATAAAATCTCATTTTCTAATTGATTTTTGTTATTTATAACATTTGGAAAGAAAAACATTTTCTATTGTCAAGGATAGTAACATGTATTATGTTCGGGGTCAATCTGATGCCAGGAAACACAAACACAATTTCAAACATTTAGAATGATTGTATTTGTAAACAGAAAGGGTAGTCATTGTAGTCCAAGACCTTTTCCGGTCTTCTCTGGTGCTCAGGATAGCATTTTATTCATGGTGTTCATCAGCAGGACATTTTCCCTTTCTTGGGGCAATATGAGATGACAGTGGCTCTGTCAGTGAAGGCAAAACATTGAAGATGTTACCTTCTTGTTCTTCACTGCAAGAAGCTCAGAGGGAAGCTCCAGCTTGTTTTATCTCATTGTCCCCTACATGGTAACCTTCCTTTTCAGCAGTTCCCCACCCAGGGTGTACAATGTGAAAAAAAATATCAGATGTAATGTTATGACCATTCAGTCCTTCAGCCATGTCTAACACCACCCTCAGCGTATCTGGTGGGGCTGGGACCATTTTTATGACATTAGCAGCACTAAGTCTACCCTGCCGTTCAGGTGGGGAGAGGGACCACAATAACTTTGCATTTTTGGAAGGTAATGTGTCTGCTGGTGGTTGAGAGACAACAGGAGGGTCAACAATAAGAGTATCAATCTCATCAGAGGATGCCTCATAATCAGGGTCCTTCCCAGCATTATCCTCCGTCTCAGACACATTCTGCCCTACGTCACTTACACTGTCAGAGAACTGTGACAAAACGTCATTGACAGAAAAGCTTTGCTAAAAGGTCATTTTCAATTGATGTTCAATCTTTTTTTTTCATAAAAAGACCCCACAGAGCACCAAGAGAAATTCTAGAGAAGGCTTCTGTGTAAGCTTTTATATGTTTGCTCCTCCCCTATGTTGGATGAATTATCAGTGTCCTCATGAGAACTGTGTTTACCCCTTCCCATTGTCATGTGAGCTATGAGTGGTTCTCGCAATACTATGGGTATGGTTATGTTATATTAGGGCCCTAAAGAAGAAGTTTTTTGAAGATTATAAAATTGTATGTTATAATGACCCTCAATATCATCTAAAACAAATGTGTGCAAAATTTTGATATTTCTTATATGTTTTATAAAGCTGAAACAGCCTGGGGTCAAATTGACCCCAAGGAACACTGATGTTACAAAATGTGTACAGGAAATTGAAAACATATCATCATGTTAATTTTATGTTTTCCCCGTTGTCCCCATTAAATTAGGAAAAGTCATTAAATAAGAAGCGAAAAAAATGATGTCAACCATGTATTTAGAGATGTTAAACATTGAATGGGGTCAAATTGACCCCAAAGATAATAGGAGGATTAATAATCATACCACTTACTAAGAGAGTTGTTACTGTCTTTGCTGATGTTAGTTGGTTTTACTTTGTATTTTGTCACAAGACCCACTGTACCTTAACACAAAGAATAATAAGAATAAGAATAAGAATACAACATATGAGACAAAGCTCTGGGTAAAACTTTCATGAAGAATATGAAATATGATTTCAATGATCAATTTAAATTTTATTTATATAGCACATTCAAAAATGGACATTGTCATAAAGCATCTTTACAGAAATATGGATATGGATTTAGATTTATCATTAATGCAAAAGCCAGAGGTGACTATGGCAAGGAAAAGCTCCTTGAGAAGACATGAAAAACAAATTATCAGAGACAGATTTAATGTAGGTCAAAGGTGAATCATATTGGAATTTGGAATTACATATGGAAATGTAGAGGCTTTCAGTGTGGGTGAACTCTGCATCTTGTGATACCATGGTGGCTATGATGGAATTAAGAATACTGGAGACAACTGTGATAGAGAGAATGGTGATATTTTTATTATTTTTTGGCACACAGACTCAACAGGACATTTAGTCTCTTCTGGCATTCTGCAGCTCACTGTAAGACAAACAGTGTAGTATGTATTAGTGCCCCATTAGTTGTTACTCACTTGCTCTCTCTTCTTTTTCCCACAGCTTCCCACTGCCTCACACAGTGTGACTCCAGCCTGCTGCTGACTACCCTCCCATCCAGAGAGGAAATAAACCATTAGCATCCATGCCACCACCCTATGTACCACCTTGAACCTAAACACAGAGGTTGAAGGATGAATAAAAGGCTAAGGATGGTTACAGTAGACAGAACTGGAGGGCTAGGAATGCCCACTTGAGAGCCAGGCACTCTTTTTCATTTTTTTTTTCAGCTCTCCAACACAGAGAACTAGCACCTGTTATATAGCACTAGGCACTCGTACCCCTTCACCACCTGCCCTCTGTCTGAGGCAAAACAAAAGGGAAAGAGAATTCAGAAGAATGTAAATGTGGGCTAACCAAAGCACAACTCTTACCTGACAAAATGCCCTCTGGCATGGCTCTATCCATTGGACCACATCTGGTACTCTCTTTTTAGCGTGGCCAGTTGGGGGCTGGTGATGTCCGATACAAACCTGTGATAATAGCCAACCAGTCCCAGAAACTGCCTCACCTCCATTATGGTCTTTGATCATAGGTATGTCTGTGGTCTCCACAGGAGAGTAGATTGAACCACACTTTCCTTTTCAAACTCAATATGGGTAGTAAAATTAGCACTTGATCTCCCAGTGAAAACTAACCCCAATTCTGATCATCCTGACAAATCATGATTTTAAATGTTTGATTAAATCACTTGGCCAGACTATCTATTTAGCTATAGTAAACACTGGTGCAGTGTGCATGACATAAATTCAGTCATTAGCTTTTCCAGGATTCTATTAGGAACAACACATGGAAGAGCACCTCCACAACACTGCATGGAGAGATGTTGTGGAGCAGAACTGGTAGGTTGCATAATCCACCAAAACTAACACAAGTGACGACCTTGGTCACTCCCTTCTAATGGCCCAACAAACTCCACACCATTTCTTTCAAAGCAGAACTCAACTAATGGAAGGTGACACAATGCCTCTTTTGGGGTGGCTGAAGGATTCAACAACTGACATTCATGTCACTCCACACATCACCTGAGCACATTGCTAAACATACCTAGCCAACTGAAATAGGAGAGGAGATAGTTTAATGTTTTGTGATGAGCTTCATGGAAAAAACATTTTCATCTGGTTCTTTGGGACCAAAACTGGCTCATCTCCTGTTTAGTTTGGTTTTCCTGTGTCAACTGATACAGCCTAATAGTAGGACAGTGTGGTGTTTGGCTGACTAAATGACTATAAATGACATTATATATTATTATATAATATAAATTATATTCACTGGATAAAAGGAATGACTTTGTAAGGCAAGGGTTTGTCTCATGAAATCCCTAAAAGTAATCTTTGCAAATTTTTGCAAGGAATTCTTGCCTCTGGGTAAAATTATTCATAAACATGGTATTAGCTTATCCACACTGCATTGGCTCCTAATCAAATTTCGCATTGATTATAACATACTACTATTGACCTATAATGAACTTTTGGTCTTTTATGCTCTTCCACACCTACTTTAATCAAAAAGTGTAGAGCTTTCTCTTACAAAGCCCCACAGTTATGGAACAGCCTTCCACTTAGTGTTCGGGGCTCAGACACAGTCTCAGTGTTTAAGCCTAGGCTGAAAACATATTTGTTTAGTCAAGCCTTTTGTGAATAGTTTTTTCTTAGGTAAAGGAGCAGATCTGGAGGGTTCACAGGTATAGAGTGATGTGGTGAACTGGGATGTTTGGATGCTGTCACCCCCCCCCCCCTTCTCTCACGCGTTCACTCAGGTTTGTCGACAGTGGAGTGGCTGGCCACTTTATGTCCCAGGAATCCCTCATGTCTGTGTTAGCTTCTGGCTCTCCCTTTTAGTTATGCTGTCATAGCTAGTCTTGCTGGAGTCCCTGCTTTCACTCTGCACACAAAGTACATTGTCCTTAACCATTATGTGACAATTAGCATACCTAATAATCTCTCTTTCTCTCTCTCTCTCTCGCTTTCTCTCAAGCTACTCCTGAGATGCCAGTGATCCTGACCCCTTCTGCTCTCCGGACCTGCCTGATCCATCCTGATGCCCTACTTCTGATTGGAGTTCTCATTGGTTGAAATCACTCGCTGCTCCTGGGGATGGCCCCACATGGATGGCCTGAAGTTAATTGGGATTGCTGGGGATGGTGCTGCTTGGGGACCATGGAGATGCTTTGGACTGTGGCTCATATGGGCAGTTGCATTGTGATGGCATGGGACTGTGATTGCTGTGGTGTCTTTGGGGCTGCAGTTGCTGTGAGCAGTTCTGCACTCAGGTCTCCATTAGTGGACAGTGGATCGGTTCAACAAAACAAACTTCATGTGAAAATTGTAATGAATTTCCTGGTTACACAATTGCACTATTCATCCATGTAGTACATCCATGTAGTACAGTTATTGAAGGAATTTATTTATAATTGCACTATTCGATGTCACCAAGATGAGGATGGGTTCCTTTTGAGTCTGGTTCCAAGGTTTCTTCCTCATATCGTCTCAGGGAATTTTTCCTTGCCACCATCCCCTCTGGCTCATTCAATAGGGATAAATTCATATATTTAGAATTTAGATCCTGAATATATTTATTTCTATAAAGCTACTTTGTGATAATGTCCATTGTCTAAGCGCTATACAAATAAAATGGAATTGAATTGAATCTCCATGGAGGGAAAGGTGATTGAGTCTTCCCCACCGTCTAGGTCTGTATATGTCAGTGTGCCATTAATTACGCATAGATGTAGGCACTCACTTGGTACCTTCTCACTCTGTATGGCTTACTCATACTACAGCTGACACTCAACAATGCCCCTGCTGCCAAACATTTATTGAAAACTTTCCAACCCCTATCAATGTCACTAGTGCCCACACCACCCTGCTATCTGACATATTAAGTACCTGACTTGATTTGGCAACAGCATCTTTGGGGTGTAGCATATGTAAAGTTATTTTTTTCTTTTGCATGAGTCCAAGGAAATCAAGGCCCATTTCTCTTGGATGTTTAAATCCTTTGGACAGTTTATCCAAGATAACTGCTGAGATTTGAGACTAAAGGAGTAAGATTTGTGTTAATAAATAATTCATTCCTCCTTAGTTCCTGCATAGTTCCTGCTTAGTTAAATATGAGTTGTTGTACAGTGTTGTAAAGTGTTATGGGCAAAATAACTGCCTGTCTCGTTAACTAAAACACTCCAATCTTGCTTGATGAGTGTGTGCAAATGTGAATCATTTTCAGTGTGGGGAATCGACTCCAAAGTTTTTGGGTTAATTGCTAGTTTTCAATGTCTAAAATCAGTGAATCCACTTTTTTTGAGATTGACTTCAGTGCGTGCCAAAAGCAGGATGGTGACTTGATGACTTGACATACATGATACAGTGCTGTGAAAAAGTAACCCCCCCCCCCCCCAATTTCCTCTATTTTTGCATATTTGTCACAATATTTTTTTCACAATAACAGTTTCAGATATTCATACAAAATGTAGACTATGAGAACATGTAGAATGTAGATGTACATGTAGATGAGGAAACACAGTGTTCACTTCATTTATTGAAGGAAATACATAAATATATATTACGCCCTAAACACAATAATGGCTTGTGCTGGTTGTGCTTTCACACTTTTTTTTGACAGAATTGCTTTAAATCAGCCACATTGGAGGGAAATTTGAGCATGAACTGCCTTTTTCAGGTCCTGCTAAAGTTAGGACATCTTAATTTTGTTTCCTTTGAGACATTCAGCAGACTCGCTCTTCTACTTCAGATTATTACCTTGCTGCATAACCCAATTATGTTTGAACTTCAGATCACAGTCTGATAACTGGATATTATCCTTCAGGATTTTCTGGTAGAGAGCAGAATTTATGGTTCCATCAATTATAGTAAGTCACTCAAACTAACTGTGAAAAATATGCAAATATAAAGAAATTAATGTAAATACTTTTTCATGGCATTGTAGCTACTATCTTACTCCTAACTTTTTAAATACCCAGTAAGCACCTTTCATAAAGCATTCAGTCCATGAAGATTACATTGCCAATGGATTACTGCTTGCAGGGAAAAAAAGTTTTTTCACTGCTGTGAAATCTTTCTGAAGAGAGTAAAAGAAATACCAATGAACATCTGCTCCTAACAGTATGTGTTCGGTGGATGTGGCAGAATTATACCTGATAGAATTTGATATTTACCTGTAGTTACATACAAAATGTAACATCTATTCTGTGTTCTCAATGGCAACAGTCTTCGCTGTATCATGACTGAAATGGATTCAATGGAATTTAATTCAAAAGAAATTTGCAATCTTTTCATTAAATTAATCTTTCAGACCCATTGTGTTGCTGTCTTTGTTCTCTAAACTGAATATAAACAGATATCAAAGCAAGCAAGGAATTATCTGCAAAACTTTATGCATTAAACTTTGTCCATTTATGCAAGGGGATTGGAATTCTGTTTGGGAGGGAGAATTAACTGTTCCAGCTCACTTCAGCAGCTGGTTATGAAATGCTAACACTACACAATTGTATTGATTTTAAATGTATTGTACTCAATATACTTCCTGGTTGAAATTGTAGAAAATTAAATCAACTAGGTAGAAGGAAAACATTAATGCTCATAAAGCATTAACTATATAAGCTGAGTTTTATATCATTCAGTCTAAAATTCAATACTGTCTTGTTGGAATTAAGCAAGAAGAATGTATGCAGAATACAGTGTCTAATGTCCTTACACATTCTACAGTTATCTGTTTTCTCTTTCTCTCTCTCTCTCTCTCTCTCTCACTCCTGCTGCCTGATGTGATGCTGACGCCTGATTCTGACACACATCTATTGCTGTTCCTTCTCTCGCCCTACAGAGCTGCCTGAACATAGCACACCATATGCAATACTGATTAATAACTTGACCATTTGACTGATTGAATTTGAGAAACTTACAGTAACTGGAGGGAACTGAAGTCAAACTATCAAACAGGAATTGCTTATGATTGTCACATCTGGCAAAGTCTCACACAGTTATGTGTAAATTTATTACACTACTTATTCTTACTTTCTTTTTCTTCTTATTCTTCTTCTTCTTCATCTGTTTGGATCCAACCCAAGTGCAAATTAAAGAAATAAACAACAAAAATGGCCATAAAGCAAATGTGAAGCTACAGTAGTATATTTAACATTATACAGTATGTTTGTATTTGCTATAAATAACTATTTGTATTGGATATAAATAAAAAGTAAATGAAAAAAAGACAACCAATTGAACCATGAACCTTCTGTTATAGAGTGTTAAGCATAGAGACAGGGGGCAAACTGGGAGACAGAAATGTGTATCTGGCTTTCCATTATTAATGGATGACTTTAACGGTTGCTCACTGTTTGTACTTTCCCCTAGTTTCTGACCTAGGCAAGTAAAAAAGTAAGTGCTGTCTCTGTCTCCCACTCACACACGCACCAGAGAGAATCTCCACACATACTGATTTGCGGCTATGCCAGCTGCATGCAGGTCTACTTTTGTGTATGTCCTTTAAGTCTAGGCCCATCTGTTGATGGAAGAAAGGGGCAAGATAAAGTAACAAAGAGTAACAAAAGGTTTTATGGTGATGTTCTGTTTGTAGTGATTGTCTACTGCTAAGCTGAACAGGCTCTTTACTTTAGACAGGTTAATGGAACTTTTACGAGTCCTTCTATAATCAGGTGACCTCTGGTTTCTCTCTCTCTCTCTCTCTCTCTCTCTCTCTCTCTCTCTCTCTGTCTCACTGTCTCCATCTTGCAGAGAACTTCAGCTACATTTGCCAAAACATACATAATCCCTGACCACAAGCTAATGCATGTTTTAAGTTTTATTTGGGAGGTTAAATTTACCTCTGAAACTAACTTGGGAAACTAACTAAATAGGGAACAACTCACCAGTTGCAATGATTTTTTTTTTTTATGGTCAGGACATAAATCATATGCTAAGTTATTAAACATGGCTTTTAAAAATGCTATTATTAAATATGCAATTAAATATGGCCAAATTTTCATTTAATTTTTATACCTCCAAGATGGTAGTCAAAAATCATACACAGGCCCCCCCTGAAAGTATTGGAACGGCAAGGCCAATTCCAATTCTTTTATTTTTGCTATACACTGAAGACATTTGTTTTTTGAAATCAAAACATGAATATGAGAAGATATATAAGAATTCCAGCTTTCATTTCTTGATATTTACATCTAGATGTGTTAAAAATCTTAGAACATGGCACATTTTGTTTCAGAGTGACTCAAAAATATTGGAACATGTGACTGACAGGTATTTTTTGTTGTACAGGTTTGCCCAGTTAGATTGTTTAAACAATTAATAGCTCTGAATGTATCCTCTTGGTTTGGACTCTGGGTTTCACCTGTATTAGACTGCATTTGTTATTAAAAAGGATAAACCTACATGAAGACCAAAGAGATCTATGTCTATGGGAGAAAAGCAAGTCATTTTGAAGCTGAGAAAAGAGGAAAAATCAGTATATTAGTGACCATACCACAAGATACAAACCACGCATCAGCAGTAACAAAGAGTTGGCTGAAATGGAATTCACAAAGAAATACAGAGATGAGCCAAAAAAGTTCTGGAACCAAGATTAACCTCTACCAAAGTGATCGAAAAGCCAAAGTGTGGAGAAAGAAAGGATCTGCTCATGATCCAAAACATACAAGCTCATGGGTCAAGCACTGTGGAGGTAGTGTCATAGCTTGGGCTTGTATAGCTGCTTCTGGAACAGAGTCACTAATCTTTATTGATGATAGAACTCATGATGGTGGCAGCAGAATGAATTCAGAAGTTTACAGAAACATTCTGCCAATTTACAGAGAAATGCATCCAATCTAATTTGGAGGAATTTCATCATGCAGCAAGACAACGACCCAAAACACACTGCAGCACAACAATGGACTTCATCAGGGGGAAAAAATTGAAAAGTTTTATATAGGCCAAGTCAATCACCAGACCTTAACAAAACTGAGCATCATTTCACCTCTTGAAGAGGAGACTGAAGGGAGAAACAAACAACAACTGAAAGAGGCTGCGCTATAAGCCTGAAAAAGCATCACAAAACAAGAATTCAACAGTTTTGGTGATGTCAGTGGGTCCCTTGCTTGATATAGCAAGCAAGGGATATGCAACCAAATATTGTGGTATTTTTTGCAAATTTGTAATGTATTAAATGTATTAAGTTTTTCTTAAAACATCTAGATGAAATCTGAAATTCAGATCTATCAGCTGATAGTCATCTTTTGATCTCAAACCCAAATGACTTCAGTGTACAGTAAAAACAAAAGAATTAGCCTTGCTGTTGCAATACTTTTGGAGACTGCATTTAAATCCTCATACTGTAAAAGATTATGTTCATCATCTTAAGCAAAGCAGACAAGAGGTATGAGTGTACAGCATTCAGCTGAATTCAGACTGTACAGCACAGAGTCCTGGAATTTGTGGTACAGCAATGGTTTGCTTCCTACCTGGAGAGATGGTCGTATCAGCTGACATGGAGGGGATCCACATCTGCTACTTGTAGACTCTCCACTGGTGTCCCACAAGGTTCAGTACTTAGTCCTCTTCTCTTTCTCTCTCTATACCAGGTATGTTGTTGAGGTTATATCCTCACATTGGTTTTCATACAACTGTTAAGCTGATGACACTCCACCTTTCCTCTACTTTCCTCCCTCAAACACTCATGTTTCTGCTTGGATCTCAGCATGTCTGGCAGACATCTCATCATGGATGGCAGATCATCAGCTGAAATTTAATCCCAGGAAAACTGATCTGCTGTTAATCCCAGGTGATTCATCCCCACATCAGGATCTTGTGATCTCCTTGTACAACTCTTAGATCTCATGCTGTCACTGCATGCAACTTTGGGTAACCATGGACAATCAACTGTCCTTTTCTTCTCACTTTGCTAAACTGACTAGACTCAGGTCTGCCTCTGCAGCACATTAGACCTTAGCAAGTTGTTTTCAACATGACTTGTTTTCAACCTTCCTAGGTTTTCCCACACCAGTCCATTGCTATGCTCCCTCCACTGGCATCCTTTAGCTGCCTGCATCAGATTTAAAACACTGATGCTTGATTACAAAACCAAAAATGGACCAGCACCCATCTACCTTAAAACATTTATCACATCCTGCACTGCACCACTAGACCCACTATCTCTCAGGGTACATGGAAGACATGCATCAAAGCTCTTCTCTGTTCTGTCACCTAGGTGGTGGAATGAACTTCCCCTAGATGTCTGAACAGCCTAGTAACTGGCAGTCTTCAAATGATGACTAACTCTTCCTGAAGTGCTTAAATTAGCACTTTGTTATTATAAATGTGTCATACTATGTTATCTCCCCAAAAGGGATTTTTACACTGATAGTACGCTTAGTCCATGACCTGATGAACCAGTATCAGGTTGTATTTATTGATAGAGTCTTCAAAGCACTTCTGTAAGTCACTCCAGATAAGGGTGTCTGCCAAACTTCCATAAATGTAAATGTAAATGTACAGCATGCAAATGACTCAAATGATGTACTACACATTAGTCATCAAATATATTTGCAATGGTAAACAAGGGACAGGAAAAGGCGAGCAAAGCCACACACACACACACACACACACACACACACCTCTAGGTGAGAAATGGTCTTAAGAAAGGTCTTAACTCATCATAATCACTTTTATTCACTTTCATCATTGCACCGTCAATAGTAATCATGTAGCTATCAGGCACAGTATGATGGAGCACTCCCATCTGGTGACACACAAGTATATAAACAAATGCTTTTCCAAATATAATTATATATATATATATATATATGTGTGTGTGTGTGTGTGTGTGTGTGTGTGTGCAAACAATTTTTTACTAATAATTTGATTGTTGGCC
>JAKKZN010000023.1:16247359-16273823 GCA_033441825.1 Pangasius elongatus
CACTATTCGAGGTACCAACAAATAGCCTGCACCTTTTGATCGAAGTAGGCGTGGCGGATCATAAAAGACCAAAAGTTTGTTCAAATACTCTGGCGCGAGACCGTTCAGTGCTTTATACAGTCTCTCTTATTCTTCACATGTCTGGCTATGGGGTAGGCTGGTTAGATGGAAGCCCTTTCTCACAAAAAACATCCAAGCCCCACTAAATCACCCCAAACCATGTGCCCAACTGTGTTACAGTCTTATTAGACCAAGGTAGAACTTTTTGGGCATAATTCTAAAGTATATATTAGGCACAAGACAGCTTATCACCCAAAGAACACCACACCCATGATGAAGCATGGTGGTGGCAGCATCATGCTGTGGGGCTTCTTCTCTTCAGCTGAGAGTGGGGCTCTCATCAAGATAGAGAGAATCATGGATAACTCCAAATACCAATCTGCTCTGGCACAAAACTTAGACAGTCTTAGACTGCAGATGAAGAAACATTGCACTTTCCAGCATGATAATGGCCCAAAGCACAAATCCAAGTCAATAAAGGAAGAAGAAGCTCAATAGTTTGGAATGGCCCAGTCAGAGCCCAGATCTAAATCCTATTTAAAATCAGTGGAATGACTTGAAAAGGGATGTATACAGGAGATCGCCTTGCTATCGGATAGATCTGGAGCATTTTTATAAGAAAGAGTGGAATAAAATTACCAAATGAAGATGTGCTAAGTTGGTAGACACTGAGTGCTGAGCTACAACCAAAGCAAGATATTAATAAAGGAGTGTGCATACCTATGCAACCAGATTATTGTAATTTTTTTCTTTTTCTTTTTTCCCCCCATTGCAACATTTCTGTTTGTTTTTCACTTGGATGTTGTCGGGTTGCTATTCACATTAACGGTGGAAAATTATCTGACATAATTTATCTTGGGGTCATTTTTAACATCACAACAATCTGCGATTTTAACAGGGGTGTGTAAAGTTTTTATAGACACACCTGGGTGAAAACAACAATTCTATCATTTATACTAATACATCTTTTTTTTTTTACACAGGGTCTGCCTGGATACAAAGGAGAGAAGGTTTGTTTTCAGACAGAAATAATGTGGAACCACTAGTGGAGCTACTGCAACATTAATTGTGTCTCTGTCAAATGATTAATTTGTCTCAGAATTTAGATCTGTTTTTTAGGGTTCACATGGGGAACCAGGAGTTCCAGGTCCAAAGGGTGACAAGGTGTGAGAAATCATTAAACACTTGCTACTTTATGTGTAGTGTTGCTGGAGAGGATTGGGGAGAGAATACGATGTCTCTGTGTTTGTGTGTGTAGGGCGTAAGTGGACATGCTGGCATGCTGGGACAGAAGGTAAGAGCTGGAGAATTTGAAGCAGCATTGTTTTCTTTCATATGTTGTATATTGTTGTGTGTGTGTGCTAGTGGATATTTGAGATCACTCACTTTGTAGCTTTCTTTGTTTCCCTCTGTATGTTTGTGTGTATGTTTCCCTTTTGTATGTCTCAGGGTGAAATAGGACCGAAGGGAGAGGCTGGTGTGACAGGGACGCGTGGTCCTACAGGACGCCCAGGCAAAAGAGGAAAGCAGGTGAAAACAGACATATCCACAAATAATCCACAAAAAAAAAAAAAACAGAAACATTTACCCCTGAAGAAGCGTGTACAGATTTGCTGGGTTGGGTGTAAACAGAGGTGGACAAAGTTCTGGCAAATTATACTTAAGTGACAGCATAGATAATGTCTTAAAATCTTACTAATTTAAAAGTGGAAGTATCCGGCTGAAAATGTACACAGGTGACAGTAAAAAGTTGCTACTTTTGAATATACTCAAGTATTAAAGAGAAAAAAGCACTTCTTTTTCACATGAAAATTAAGTTTTCCTGTGAAAAGTAACTTTTATTATCCAAAACCTTTAGAAGTTTGCATTATATACCATTAGCTAGGCTTTGACTTGCTGCGTGTCAACTTATATTAGCATGACGTTCACACAGATAGCTACAGCGCTAGCTACACTGTGTAGCATGAAAAGGTCATGGCTGCTGATGAATTGGCACGATTCTAGATAGTTTTTTTCTAAATTGATGAACTTGATTGGATGCTAAACTGAAATGCTTCGATGCTAAACTGAGTCCATTCAAAATATATGTAGCATACAGTCATTTAAATTTATGGCATTCGGCACATGCTCTTATCCAGAGCGACTTACAGAAGTGCTTTGAGTCTCTATCAAACAATCCTGATACTGGTTCATTAGGTCACAGACTATCAGTCGAAAAACTCTGCTTGTCTTGTCCATCTTTGGACCACTTTTGGTAGGTACTAACCACTGCACACCGGGAACACCCCACAACACCTGCTGTTCTGGAGAAGCTCTGACCCAATCGTCTAGCCATCACAGTTTGGCGCTTGCCAAAGTCACTCAGATCCTTACACTTGCCCATTTTTCCTGCTTTCAACACATCAACTTTGAGAACTGACTGTTCACTTTGCTGCCTAATATATCCCACCCCTTTGACAAGTGGCACTGCAATGAGATAATTAATGTTATTCATGTCACCTGTCAGTGGTTGTCATGTTATAGCTGATTGGTATAATTCCGTCCAAAAAGTCCCAATTCCTTCATCGTACTTGTTCTAAAAGTCTCAGTCACCTTACAAGCAGGTCTCGAGCCCTCATGTCTCTCATCAACTCCACCACTGATTTGTAGCCAATGGATCCATCCTCATAGAACAGTCTGGCTGGATATAGAGTCTGAAATTTTATATCATTGTCTTCCAGAACTCTCTGTGCTCCTGCGTACTTTCTCCTGTTGTTCAGCTCGTTCTATATGCAGGTCCAATGGAGAGGCGCTTTGAGATTTTCTTGTTGCAGCCTTCAGTCTAAAGTTATGCTAGAGTCGGAAACCTTCTCTCCTCCATCCGGGACCCCGTATATTCTCATATTTTTCAACAGCTTTGTGTGGAACTGGATTTGCAGCTTTAGTATTCTGGCCTTTACCTCCTCCAGGTTCTGTAGTCTTTCCCCTCCCTGGGTTACTCGTTCTTCGGCTTCTTCCAGTCTCACATTTACTTTCGTCATTTCTCCGGTAATAGCCTTGAGGTGCTGCTCTGAGGCTTGTTGAACAGTCCTGTATATACCGTCAGGTCCATAAACATTTAGACTTTGACACAATTATGGTTATTTTACTAGTATATTGGAGTTGATATTAAATAATTAAATTATAATTAAATAAGCACTGTATATATGTGGTCCTGCCCCCCTTTTTTAAGGGACCAAAACTAATCCATGGCCAGGGGTGTTATTCCCTCATTATTTCACTTACAAGTAAGCAGATAAAAGGTCTAGAATTGATTTCATGTGTGGCATTTGGTACGTTCTTACAAAGAAAGAACACGTGGGTGAGCTCAGGAACGGACCAGAAGACCCCAGGAAACAGCTGTGTTACAGCACAGAATAATTCTTTCCCTGATGAGAAAAAAAGAAGAAAAACCCCTTCACAACAGTTGGCCAAATGATGTTTGCTGTTACTGTAAACAAAATGTTATTTTCTTAACTTTAATGAGAGGCTTGAAAGTTGTCTCTGATTTAAACTAGTTTTGTGAATGTAAACAGGGATGGATTACTGACTGGCCACTAGGGGACCCTCAGCAAGCGCAGATGTGAAGCGAATGACTTAAACATTATGCTGTCACAGATGACACAATACGTACAACATGAGCCAGTGAATGTAAAGTCGCAGAATCTGAAATAAATTTGGAATTGTTTTGGTGTGTGGCTCTGAATATGTCAGTTAGGTCCTAACTGTTTTTACCTGGAGCTAGGTAAGCAGAGTCATAGCTTCTTATAGAGCTGGACTTTAATGATTTGGTGGATGAGTGTGCGAGGTGAAAAGCAAGAAAGAAGCCAATTGCATAAGGTAAGACTGTCTTCTGCTTAGCACATAGATTTGATTTGCCTGTGTTGGGTTACTGGTACTCTTTACTGGCTCATGCGTGGCAGGGTGGGGAGGGCTTCCTGTGTAGGGTCCTGGCCAGGGGCCCTGAATGTGTACTATTTATCACCTACAACACCTACAACATAAACACTCTACACAAGGACCACCTTAAGACAACATAGATGTGAATTTGATTCAGATAGTTGATGTGTCATTACACACACAACGTCATATACGTGTTACAATCGATGAAATGTCTAACAACACTAATTAAACACGAATACTCTTAAAAATGATTGGCATCCTGAAACATTGGACAGTCGATATCGTTATGCTCACACGTGAGAGAAAACCCAGACAAATGGGCTGTAGGTTTTGTCAGCCAGACCTCATATCTTATCATGAAATGTCACTCTACTGCACTGCACGCACGAGGTTATTAAAGAGAATGCTTAGGGCTGATTTGATTGGATGTCACCGAAACATGTCTTACCACACCTCTTTTTAACGTTTCATACTAAACCCGCTGATGGTAATTAAAATGCCAAGAGTATGCAATGTCACAGTCTCTTTTCTTGAGCTTGTGTTATGATCACTGAAAATTAATTCAGTACCGAAACACACAGTGAGTCTGTGATTATGTGAGTGGCATAAGATTCACGAGCACTATAGAGAGCACATGCACACGTACACACACACACACACACACACACACACACACACACACACAGCATGCTTGGCGTCACACATTCAGTTACCCGATCTCACTTGTGCTAAATCGGTCAGGAGGTCTCTGTGTTCTGATGTGTATCCATGTGACAGTGTAAACACATACCCAGCGTGACCTCAGAACATTTTGGTCTGCAAGTTTCTGTCTTTTTATCTCTTCATATGTCACTTTCTCACTCACAGGCTGATCATTCCTCAGGAGGCATTGTGTTATTGTCCCCATTTGGAAAAAAATATTCTCTTATGTTTCAAAGCTCTTGAGATATACTGGACAGAGGCTTGTACTTTCCCAATTCCCACATGCCCATGTCTAGCTCCTTCATCTAGCTTTAGGTATCTAGTGCCTGTTAGATTCCTGCCCTGCAGTGTCACTTCAAGGATCTAGCACTAGAAACTAAAGTGGTGGGATCATATTGGAGGATCTGTACCATTCCTGAAAAAGCAGGTTACTCTGTGTATGTTTCTAACAGGGATCTAAAGGAGTGACTGGTCGAATAGGACCAATGGGACCACTTGGCCCTCCGGGACCCAGTGGACAGCCAGGACCCCCTGGAGTTCCTGCTTCAGGTGACCAAAAATAAATCATTTCCATTCAGAATGTATAAACTTGTCAAGCTAACACTGTGCTCAGGGTTAAATCTGAACATGAAAACAAATATGAATATTTTGAGCACTAAACAGTTGAGATAACAGCGCTGTTCTACACCTCTAATACACAGGATGTGGAATGCAGTGTACGCTTGTCCTGAATGTAAATCTGTGTATGGTGTACAGTGCTGTATGTGGGGGGAGAGAAAGGTGAGAAGGGGATGCCAGGTCCTCCTGGACAATGCGACTGCAGCTCCTTTGATACGAACGGCCCTGGTAGTGCATCACTGCAGCGCCGTGACAAATTCACCAAGGTTTCAGAGGTGAGTTCACGGTGCACACACTCCCTCACTGTCCGGCACGGTTTACAAACTGAGCAGCTCAGTGGTTAAAGTCCTGAGCTATTGATCAAAAAATTGTGATCTCAAATCCCAACACTGCCAGGAAGCTACTTTTGGGCACCTGAGCAAGACCCTTAACCCACAAATGCTCAGTTTTAGCTTTAAGCTGTATTCATAGCTGTGTTAATCACAGGGGGCGCAGTACACACATGGGGCTGAGTTCTAAATTGAAAAATGTATATAAATTTGAATGAAAAAATGACAAATTCCCATTATTATTACAATTATTACAACAAGGACTCTTCATGACTATATATCTAAATATACACTAATCTGTATAGCCAAAAGTATGTGCACCCTTGACCATCACATCCATATGTGCTTGTTGAACGTCTCATTCCTGATTTTTTCCCTGTGTGTGCTGTTATAATGAGCTCCACTCTTCTGGGAAGCTTTCCACTAGATGTTGGAGCGTAGCTGTGGGGATTTGTGTTCATTCAGCTACAGGAGCGTTAGTGAGGTCAGGCGCTGATGTTGGGATGTCGAGGAGGTCTGGGGTGCAGTCGGTGTTCAGTGGGGTTGAGGTCAGGGCTCTGTGCAGGACTCATGTATTAAACATAACCTTACAAACTGCGGATGCAGCACTCAGGTCATATCCCTCACTGCAAAAAACAAAATCTTAACAAGTGGAATATCTAAATACAGGCCAGTTTCAATAAAATAAAAACAAGCAGAATGATCGGCCTACAGAAAGAGATCATTTCACACATGAAATGACTAACAATGTATTGAACTAGACTTAATAATCTTATGTGTTTTATTGTAATAAGAAAATGAGAACTGTTTTGTTTTTTACTTTGTAAGATATCATTTTTGCAGTGTACCTTCACTGTAAGTCACTCGGGATGAAGTGAACTGCATGTGATTCCCTGTAGTGTGATACCTCACTTTTCTGTCTGTAGATATTTGTGGTGGACGGTGAGAAGGAACTGAGCGAGCTCGACACAGATAACGCTCTCGCCTTCTGCAAAGAACAGAAATCTCTCTACTTCAAAGACACGAATGGGTGGCGACCGATTCAGGTACCGTGCTTCCCCTCTTCACACGCGGTCACGGTTACGTTGTGATGCGGCTGCGGGATTAATCTAGATTTCAGCCTTCGTGAGATGGGAGTTGTATCAGTGCTGAGAAAAAGCCTTAAAATCCCAGAACTTTTTCCTCAAAAGCAGGCTACAGGATGATGTTATTTATTTGCCACATATTTGTGAAGTCATTTTTATTATACGTTTTTTTTTTTCTAATATAGCTGCTCCCACTCCATGCGACGGAGAGGAAGAAGAGGGCAACGTGGATGTGTGGGGATGGAGAGGTGCAGCTGCTGAACGGAGAGGAGTGTGATGATGGAAACAAAGTGGTCACAGATGAGTGTGTGGGTAGGTCATGTGATCAGAAACAAACACGTTCACGTTCACAGGTGTCTCGTACTAGCTCAGGAGTTACACAGTTACTGAGAAAAACAGAGCTGAGCTGTCTTTGTTTCCCTGTAGGCTGTAAAAAGGCTTATTGTGGAGATGGATATCGCCACAACGGTGCTGAAGAGTGTGATGGAAAGGACTTTGGCTATCAGACCTGCAAGACATACCTGCCAGGGTGTGTACCACTCCCACACACACACACACACACACACACACAGTAATGCTACTATATGATGCTGTTCCCGTGTGATGGATAAGTGAAAGCGGACACTGGCTTGGGATTCGGCACACAATCTAGTGCCGGATGTTTACTTTAAACGCCGCCACAATGCATTCTCTCTTATTATGTTTGTACAGGACATTCGGACAGCTCAGATGCACCGAATCCTGCAGCATCGACTCGACCGGCTGCAAGTATGTCACCTGAGCTCCTGACGCATGGGTGCAAGCATGAGCACACACAGGTCATCCTCCAGCGGAGCTCTCGCCATGACACACTAAAGATTAGGACTCTATTCATTCATTTTTATTCGTGTAAATACATTTAATATTATTTAATAATTCCCCCATTTCACTGTCATTCGAAATGTGTGTGTGTGTGTGTGTGTGTGTCTGAACACAGAAGAATGTAATACCTTTGCAGTCGCTGAGCTTTAACTGACAAATATGTTCCTCAAAAGAGGTCTGTCATTATCACCGTGCTCTACGGAGCCCAGAGTAAACTGTGTGTATGGAGCAAATGTGAGACGTCTAGTTTTATGTCTGTTCATTTTTTTCCAGAAAATGATTCATGTGCATAGATTTTATACATCATTCCACTTCTAATGAAGCTCTAAAGTGCAAACTTGGATACGAGTCCAAAATCACAACTCTAACAGCAAATAAAATTACAAGTGAATGGGTGAAATCTTCTGAAAACCTTTCTTTGGTGTGTAAATATATAGTGCAGCCAAAAATAACAATATTTTTACCACTGCATGTATTGTTTTAGCCATAACTGCTGTGTTGAATTGTGTGTGTGTGTGTGTGTGTGTGTGTGTATGTGCATGTGCACGGGGGCACTAAAAGTGCCAGAATGCTCATCTTTATTCTTCGCTTATTATTATTATTATTATTATTATTATTATTATTATTATTATTATATTGCAAGTACAATAAAATGTGATTCAGTATATGATGTTATATTATTTATTCCTGTAGGGCTCAGAATTGTGACTTTCACACAGGGGCCAGGTGGTGGCACTGTTTCTCAGTCTCTTGTATGAATGTCTTTATATAGTAATGTCTTTTAAACACACCCTTTTAAACACACTCTCGTAGACTAACGCAGAATTATCTATGAATATAAGCGATATATATATACTGACTGCAGGAAAGCGAGGGAGTTACAGCTCTATTTTCAGCTAATGGTTAGGATGCGACACAGTTCTGAGGTTCCACTGGATAGTGTCCTGAGGTCTGTGCTGAAATTAACGATGGTTCCACGCAATTCACGTTGTTCAGTCCAGAGATCGGCGTTATATGGAGTTGGACCTTTGTTCTCCTCATCAGCAGCGATGGTGATAATGAGACAGATGTGGTCAGATGGTCAGGTGAAAGTCAGCACCAACAGCCTTGTCATCTTAAGTGGGTCCTCATGCCAGGAGCTTGTGATGACACTGTAGGGAGGAAAGACAGAGTTCAGATCATGGCACTTGTTTCAGTCAAGATGTGACTGATATAAGATTAAATGTGTGTTTGGTATAGTGTTGCGCCTAAAGGTCACCTGCGGCTGTCTGTCTTTCCTACTAATGCATCATGCATCTTTTTATTTTTCATTCAGGAGATCAGTGTAAGCAGTTAAAGTGTAGGCTAATGACAGGTATGTCTGTCTGCAAATCTAGTTCAAGGCTGTGTCTGTGTGTGTGTGTGTGTGTGTGTGTGTGTCTGTGTGCTGTGTGAACACTCTGTGCTTATGATGAACGCACTTACAGACTCAACCTGTTTGTCCTCTCTATATAATATCCACAGACAAAGAGCTTGGTATACCTCTGTTCTCTTTGCTGGGGTAGGTTCTCGGAAAGGGCCGGAACGCTTCAGGAGGAGGGAAATCTTCAACTGGGTGGAAATGAAACTTGGATTCAAAGTCATCTAAAAAAAAAAAGAAAAAAAAAAAACACAGAGAGACAATAATGACTGCAGTGTAATGTAAAAAAACAAACGACAGGTTCATACACTGAAATGAAGTGTACAGAAGGTTTTCTACAACCGTGTGAGTCTGCTGGGTTTTTAATGGAGTAGCAGATATTTCATTTTGCTCATTTATGTTAATGTGATCACTGCGGATGGAGGCGTCACCAAAGCTGTGCAGGTGTCCATTCCTCACTGAGAAGGCTGGAACCGGAGGCAGAGGTGGTAGAGGGGGTGGGATTCTGCTGGACAACTCAGTGGTAGGAGAACGAGCCGGAGGAGCAGGGGGAGGAGCCAATCGGCCAGTACCTGTCAATCAATTCGATCAGCTCAATCCATTTTTAATATCAGTGTCACCTTAATCGACAGCGAGTTGTTATCTAGCATTATCTGGAAAAGAGAAACTTGAACGAAGGATGAGTCAATTTAGTCCGGAAAAGTATAGAAATGAAGGTATTCATGATTAATACAGACTGGATAAAAGATCTATAATGATTTTATCACAAACCTACTGATACAGTACTCATATGTAGTATTAAATGAAGGCCCATACCAGGGTCTTACCCAAAGACCAGTACTCACTGGATGTGTGAATAAAGGAGTATGAAAATGGTTTGTTTGTTTCAGTAAAAGTGGCCCAGTCAAACTCCAAATAGCACATCACCCAAGACGCTACGTTTAATAATCTGACAGAAAGCCCTTATTTTTGTTTATCCAGAAATAAGAAACTCAAATGACACACATCTCCAACTTTTTCACCTTTGCTTTAGTGGGATCGTACCTGCGCTTCCCGGTACTGCAGGAGGCTTCCGGCAGGGGGCGGTGCAGGGGTAAGAGGGGGGCAGCGGAGGAACTGCAGGACGGGACGTGGACACTGCCGGAGCTTTAGGCGGCGGGGGGAGTGGAGGAGGGGGCACAGACGCAGGAAGACTAGGTGTAAAAGAGGCAGGGAAAGGAGGAGGGGGTGGAGGAGGACTATCCCTGAAGTTACCAAACTTAGCATCTACTAGTTTTGGAGAAGGAGGCAGAGGGAAGAAGAAACCAGGCAACCTATCAGAAAGAGAGGAAGGTGGGACCAAGGGGGGTGGGGGTGGAGGTGGCACTGTGGGCATCGGGATAGAGTGAGATTGAACCGGTAACCATGTGGGTTTGGTGATTTGGGGAGGAGGAGGAGGTGGAGGACAGGTAGAGAGAGGAGGTGGCTTGTTACTTGCATGCTCCTGATGAAGAAGTGATGGAGGAGGAGGAGGAGGAGTCATAGTGGGAGGAGAGGATAGAGGCTTAAAGCTTGTGGGAGTGGGTTGGCTGGGGGAAGGTGGGGCCGTGTAGGAAGAGACAGGGCGTGTTTTAGATAGAGAAGAAGTCCTTTCCAAAGGTCTGTGGGACGGAGAGAGATCTGGAGTGCTACCCCTGAAACTCTCTCCCTGAGACGGCAGGTTCCACAGAGGCTGCTTCAGGCTGGCAGCAGAACCGGACCGAGTCACTTGACAAAGAGAGAGAGACACAAACTTTAAAATATATTCACTTATTATCACTCTTTCTTCATGTTCTGTTCACAATGATTGTGCAGTGAATGTACTGCTAAACCACACCCATTTTTTAGATTTTAGGATAATACAATTGTATTTTTTAACATTCCTAATCTATTCTATCTTCATTCGTTCATTCATCTTCAATACTGTGTGTCGTATTTAAACCCTCATGAACTTTTCCACATTTGTAATGATAAATCCTGGAACTGAAATGAGGGCAGTATAGTTTACAAAAGTTACACAAAAAGAGAAAATGTAAACGATGTGCTGCACTGGTGTGAAACCCACAAATGATTCCAGAAGTCATATAATCAGCTGAATGGAGTTGACCTGTGTGCAAGGGTCACCTGATCTCAATATAAATACACCTGTTCCTGGAAAACAGACACGACCATCATAAAGACCAAGGAGCTATCAAAACAAGGCTGGGACAACGTTTTGGAAAAGCATCAATCATGTTTTGGTAATACCTTAAATACTATGGCCTATTCTGTGTAGGTTCATTACATATAATCCCAGTGAAGTCCACTTCAGTTCCAGGGTTTATCACTGTAAAATGTGGAAGAGATCACGGAGGTGGATCTTTATGCAGGTCGCTGTAACTGCTTTATCCATTTTCATTACTGTCCACCTCAGTAGACAAATCTGATGAGCAGAACATGGAGGCTAAGCTTGAAGAGATACAGCTGTGGATCAGGACTAGATGGTGCACCTGGGCGGTTGTGTGGGTCTTTGTCTCTCTGTCCAACAGGCCTAAGGACAGGAAATCCTCCAGCAAAAAGTCCACTCAGCGTAGGTGCTTGTGTGGGTGTGGTGCTGGAGCCTCCACCTGCTCCACTATTCCCATCCACATTGTGCACTCTGGGCTCTAAAGGTGAATGGGAGTGTACACACAACAAGGAGAGGATTAGACTGTTAAAGGAACGCAGCCGATCCCTAACAGTGTTGAACCTCCTTCCTCACTTCCTTTAAACTGCCAGGGGTTTTGATCTGTTGCTGTGCAGAGCTACACTTTAATCCTGGCATCTCACTGTGGTTTCGTTACAGCCACACTGTTAACAGAAACTACGCTGTACGTAGGAAGAGAAAGAGGAGCTGATATTTGCTGTCATTGCTCTTAACGACGATTCCACTGTACTGAATTTACTTGTAAAATTAGAATAATTCTGTTATCGGTTAGTGTCCTTTATTGTAAAACTCTAGACTGGTGGTCACAGGCTACGTTTATAATAGCTCACATTTCAGCTTAGAGAACAGTGTGTGGGACACAGAGTGTGTGTGTGTGTGTGTGTGTGTGTGTGTGTGTGTGTGTGTGTGTGTGTGTGTGTGTGTGGGACACAGAATGTGGGACACTGTGTGTGTGTGGGGGGACACTGAAAGTGTGGGACACTGAGTGTGTGTGTGTGTGTGTGTGTGTGTGTGTGTGTGTGTGTGTGTGTGTATGGGACACAAAGTGTGGGACACTGTGTGTGTGTGGGACACTGAGAGTGTGAGACACTGTATGTGTGTGTGTGTGTGTGTGGGACACTGAGAGTGTGGGACACTGTGTGTGTGTGTGTGTGTGTGTGTGTGTGTGTGTGTGTGTGTGTGTGTGTGTGTGTGACAGAGTGTGGGACACTGTGTGTGTGTGTGTGTGTGTGTGTGTATGGGACACAGAGTGTGAGACACTGTGTGTGTGTGTGTGTGTGTGTGTGTGTGTGTGTGTGTGTGTGTGTGTGTGTGTGTGTGTGTGTGTGTGTATGGGACACTGTGTTACACATTTTCATATCACAGTAATTGTGAACAAACACCGAGCCTTGCTCAGGAATGTTTGCTTTAATATAAACTTCACCACAACTGCAGTAGCGGGGTTAAAACTGGTTAAGTGGATTTTCAGTTCACCAAGAAGCAACTTCATCATCAGCTCTAGGGTGCGATCTCACGCCGAGTAAACAGCACTGTCCTTTTATTCACGTCTTTGCCAAATCTAAATTCACAACTAAATACCACTGCCTGACGACGACCATCTGTGCTCAGACTGCACCCCACACGTTCATTCCTGCACGAATCAATCTGACCTGAAGCAGGTCATGTGATGTGGCAGATGTAACGTGAACTGCTCTGAAGTGGACTCACTGTTGAGGGTGGGAGCACTGCGGTCATTGACCTGCGTCACTTTCTTCAGTCTGGGTCCCTTCTGAATGTCTGCCAGTAGTGCGCTGCGGCCTCCTTCAGAGCCCTGGATTTTAGGAGGCTCGGTTTGGGCCTGGGAAAGAAACAGAGAGAGACATGAGCTGAAAAAAAGGAACCCCAAAATCGCAAAAATAATGCTTTTAATGGTCTTAACAACAAATCATTGGTCAGGAAATTAGCAAGAATTAAACAAATGCACTCCTGAGACCTCCTGTGCCACCATTTGCTGCATGGAGGCGTAGTGGTTAGCACGTTGCCTCACACCTCCGGGGTCGGGGGCTTGATTCCCCCTCCGCCCTGTGTGCGTGGAGTCTGCATATTCTCCATGTGCTTCCCATCCAAAGCCATGTGCTGCAGGCTGATTGGTATCTCTAAATTGTCTGGAGTGTGTGTGTGTGTGTGTGTGTGTGTGTGTGTGTGTGTGTGTGTGTGTGTGTGTGTGTGTGTGTGATCGTGGACTTGTGGATTGTATTTGGACTTGCTCTGCAGTGAATTAATGCGGTTTGTTGCACAAATAAACATGTACAAGACAGCTATCATTAGGAGTATCTGTTACTGACACAGTTTTATAGGCTGTACCTGCCACGTTTATCATGAGAGCCAATTTTATTCTATAATTCAAACTAGCGAACCCTGGATGAAGCTCTCAGATCTCAATTAATGGCTACTTGATACAATATGACTTATTTTGTGTATTACAGTTCCTGTACAGTACAGCTGTCTCCGACACCATACATAAAAATTCAACATGATGCCTGATGAGTCTTTTGACCATGTATGAGTTAGATAACTGTAAACAACAATCTATATCTAACACTTCTATTCTATTCGGCCTCACTTCTACACACTTCTGTTGGTGAAGTGCATGAAGTCAAGAACTATACACCGATCAGCCATAGCATTCAAACCACCTCCCTAATATTGTGTAGGTCCTCCTTGTGCTGCCAAAACAGCTAAGAGACGTCGAGGCCTGGACTCCACAAGACCTCTGAAGGTGGCACCAAGGCATTAGCAGCAGATCCTTTAAGTCCTGTAAGTTGTGAGGTGGACCCTCCATGGATCGGACTTGTTTGTCCATCACGTCCCACAGACGCCCAATCAGATTAAGATCTGGGGAATTTGGAGGCCAAGTCAACACTTTGAACTCTGTCATGTCCCTCAAACCTGGTCTGCAACAATGCTTAGGTAGGTGGTACGTGTCAAAGTAACATCCACAAGGCCAGGACCCGAGGTTTGCCAGCAGAACATTGCCCAGACCATCACACTGCCTCTGCCAGCTCGCCTTCTTCCCATAGTGCATCCTGGTGCCATCTCTTCCCCAGGTAAGCGACACACACACACCCGGCCATCCATATGATGTAAAAGAAAACGTGATTCATCAGACCAGGCCACCTTCTTCCATTGCTCCATGGTCCAGTTCTGATGCTCACGTGCCCACTGTAGGAGCTTTCGGTGGAGGTCAGGGGTCAGAATGGACACTCTGACCGGTCTGCAGCTATGCAGCTCCATACACAGCAAACTGCACTGTGTGTTCTGACACCTTTCTATCAGAGCTAGTGTTCACTCTTTCAGCAGTTTGTGCTACAGCAGCTCTTCTGTGGGATCGGACCAGACGGACCTTCACTCCCCACACGCATCAGTGAGCCTTGGGAGCCCATGACCCTGTCTCTGGTTCACCGGTTGTCCTTCCTTAGACCACTTTTGGTAGGTATTAACCACTGCACACCAGGAACACCCCACAAGACCTGCTGTTTTGGAGATGTTCTGACCTGGTCGTCTAGCCATCCCAGTTTGGCGCTTGTCAAAGTCACTCAGATCCTTACACTTGCCCATTTTTCCTGATTTCAACACGTCAACTTCGAGAACTGACTGTTCACTTGCTGCCTAATATATCTCACCCCTTTACAGGTGCCATTTTAACAAGATATTTAATGCTATTCACTTCACATGTCAGTGGTTTTAATGTTACGGCTGATCGGTGTAGAGACTACACTAAGCATGTACAATGAGGCATCTAGGTATTTATGTCTATCATGATAACTGTTAGACCTTTCTGTAATGGGGATCCACGGGCAATGAGGTTTAGGTTAAAAGACACAAAGGGGACTCATACACAAACGACCATTCACATCCTAGATAGATGCATATACACATTAATGATGGAGAAAAGTACGGGTTGCATGGGAGGGTGGAGTGTGCAGTGTACAGAAGGACCAGAGATGGCACTGCACACAGGGACAACTCAAATGACCTGTGGAGAGAGCCAGTCAGAAAATGTGACACTGCTGAGCGTCATCTGCCAGTGTGTGTGTGTGTGTGTGTGTGTGTGTGTGTGTGTGTGTGTGTGTGTGTTGCGTGTGTAATTTTAGCTCTAATTAATATTGCAGATCTGTCCAGGTGGTTTGCAGGGTGAATGTGCTGATAAGAAGTGACTGAACCCATACTGTATGCGTAACTGTTTACATTTTAAATTTACATGCATTGTGTGTGTGTGTGTGTGTGTGTGTGTGTGTTTTACCTGTAGGACAGCTGGTGGGGGTGGTGGGGGTGGTGCTGGCGGAGGAGGAGGAGGAAGAGGAGGAGGAGGAGGGGGGATAGGCATGGCTGCTCTAACAAATCTGTAAACAATAGAATAGACATACTCTCACTCTCTCTCACACACACCCACACGTAAGCTGATTACTGGACATCCGCAAACTTTATAGCTCACAGGCATTTCTAAAAGCTGCGAGACAGCAACGTTCCCCACTGTCCCTTAACTGACCATTCACTTTCAACGTCTCAGTTGTTTTATTTCTCGTCCTCAGACTGGCGTATAAAATCTATGACATGATGGGAACTGTAAAGGCAGCAAAGCTAAACTTTACATTGTAGATTTCTATTCTTATTAGAAATCCCCAAGTAATGCAGAAATGTTTCTGTTGTTAATTTGTGTTGTAATTATGCTATGTACTGTACACTGTCAGGGCTACTGGTTGATATGCGTTGTTAACCATAAATACTTTTACCATTCCCACATTATCTCCTTCTGTCTCTGTCTTTGACTACGGTTGTGTTTTTCCATCTGTGTCTCATGTTGTTTCTCGTTTCTCCATGTTGCTCACGCCTTACTGTTCCAAACATCAGCACAATCACTATGAAGTCTATTGTGTCTTCATCCCCCCCCCCCCCCCTTTTCCTAAACGCTAAGTTGTGCAGGAAATGTGTCCATCATGACAACAGGAATTCAGCTTCCTCTCTAGGGAAAAACTATCTGGTTCTCCCACAATGGCCAGCAGAACTTTCCCGAGAATGATCGGGCCATCATGCCTCTCACTATCCACTCTCTAACCTCACAGCCTGTAATCAGACTGAAAACACTGATCTCAGACCAGCACTTTAAACACTACTTCCATGTGCCAGAGGGCTTGGAATATACAATGGAGTATATTGTTTGGGAAGCGTAGCTGCTTAACCTCCAGCAAGCCCACAGTCTTACAATGGAAGAAGCGAGCCATTCTGAGCTGAAAAACATCGCTGAGCAACATAGCAGCCAATCCCTTAACGAATAATAAAATTATCTGTCTGTGTTCAACTTTCAAGAATGTATATAAGAGGACAATGTTGAATAATTAACCTGGGATTAATGAAGGATGTGGTAAATAAAAAATAATGTTAAAAAAGAAAAACATCCTCTTCATCTTGATCATTGCGAACATTCCTGAAGCCGAGCTTCTGAAACCTCTTTGCAGTCTGCTCATCAGACCTGATCAGGAGAGACTGCAGATCATTCATGACGGGAAATCCTGTGGTTGTTTTCGCGTTCTGGGAAAGTTCCTGGAAAGACATGAGCTGTGTTCTGAGGCGCTCAGCTGGGCCACGTGTTTAGTGCTCTGAGAAGTGTGCGGGTTGAAAACAGGCTGCTTCTTGACAACAGCCGAGCAATTCTCCAGAGCCTCATTAGGAACATGCACGCAGTGGTGATGACGCACACGTTTCTGCTGAAGGACCTGTGAGGAACATTAAATGTGCTTGTGGCATGGTGCGTAAGTTTTAACGTTATACAGCAGTAACACACCTGTGCTGGGTTCGGCGAATGTGGATGTAGAAAACGTGGGATTCTCTGCTCTCTACCACTGGTTCACGCAACAGAAGGCCAAAAAATTCACAAACCTGTTCAGATATTTAGGCAGCTCGTCAAAGTGATCAGTATAACAGTCCAGTGATGTGTTGAAACCGTGCTAGTATAATGCTAGTATGAGGATGTGTTTTTGATATACTACAAAGGTTGAGAGAGGGAGAGGGGGATTGTGGACTGGATATTGTCCATACATCAGGAAGATCACGCATTTCCCATGCAAAGGTTGAGCTCCAGGGTTACTCGTTTCTCCAGGTTCGTCTAAAACCCCCTGGAACTCTAAAAGCTCCCTAAGTCAGGTGTGATGACCTCGCCACTTCATTGTGTTTGAGGTTAAACAGTAAAGTCTGTGGTGATGAGCCACTGCGCTACATGTACACCACACACACGAAACACTAAAAGTAAAAAACGTGCCAGTGAGTGAACCACCTCAGCACTGAGGAGAAGTGCCGTACAGCACTGTGCTCTCTGAGTGGATGTTCACTGCAGTGCACTTCAGGTTCTCTTCTGAGAGCAGTTTCACGGGAACTTCATTTCACTTACAGAGTTAACTTACTGACTGTTTAGAAAACAAAGTGTACTTCACCTTAGAAAAGAAGCCTTTTTCTGGTCCGTCTGGGTGGATCTGTCAGAGGATCATTCAGAGGATCAGTCAGAAGATCATTCAGAAGATCAGTCAGAAGATCANTCAGAGGATCATTCAGAAGACCTGTCAGAGGATCAGTCAGAGGGAGCTCACAGCCTGGAGATCCTGTTACTCTCAGCCTGGGTTATAATTAGACAAACAAGAAACAGCCTACACACCTCTGTTCAGAACTTTCTCAGGCGCTCCTGGCCTAAAATCCGCACTTTTCCACTCGACTTCTCGGAAAGGCTGTTTAACTCGAAGCACACAGTGAAACGTCTCCGGTGTAGTTGCAGCGCCGTGTAGCCTACAGAGAGCTCCGCGCGCGCTCACCGCCGCTCCGCACCGTGGCCGTTATCTCCGTCTGTCGCGCGCACTTGTGGAGCATGACGCAAACAGAATGCCATATGCAAATGAGGTGGGGGAGTGGGCGGGGCTACATGGACGGAAGAAATGTCTCACCTGAGGTGCTGAGAATTTTTTTTAAACTCTTTATTAAACATTTTCAGGTAACAAACAGGCATTATCACTGCTGAGCAGAAACACTACGCTCGCGCGGGCCAGTGTTATAAGGTTATAAGGCAGATAACTACAGTAGGTCAGGAGAGTAAAGCCTGCCTGGGGTCGGTGTGGGATGAGGGGGATCAGTAGGGCTGTGTGCCGGTTTAGGACACAACACCTCAAGCGCGCCAGCTTTCACAGTGAGCATGCGCGCTTGTGTGAGTGTACTCCAAACTACTGCGCGTATCAGCCCCCTAGTGGTAGACCAGTGTAATCGCGGGTAACCTGATGATGAGGATCACACTTACTGTCAGTCCTATCAGCATGACTGACACTAATTACTGGCTGTGGTGTACTCTCTAAAGTGCAGACAGATGACACACATGAACTGTAGAGTAAAGCTATATAAATGACCCATGTGCACATTTCGTGGTATGATGCCTTGCATGAAGACGTGTCTCGCGCAGCTTTGCCCAGGGAAGATGTTTTTAAGAAACTCTTCACTGAGAGTGATGAGTGTTTTTTTTTTAGTTTTAATTGACCTCCGCCAGGACCTTGTGGAGAGTAACTGGAGACAGCTCTGGCATTTCCCAACCATGAGCCGAATAATTACACACATTCATATGACTCACGCCACAGTGCATCTTTAAACACGGCAGCAGAAAAGACAACAAGAATGAGAGATCTTCACACCATCACAGCTTTTCCAAATGTAACCGGGGAAACAGAATGCGCACACACAGCCACAAAAGCAAGTTGTTTACCATATATAGTGATTTGGGGGCAGGTCTATATGTAAATGGGTGTGGCCGTACACGAACAGAGCAGCTGAGCTTGTGCACTAAATGCCAGTTCTCCAGCACATACTGGTTTAAAGACAGAATTAGCACTTGTTCTAAACTTTTCGACCCCAGGGTTCTCATTTATCAACTGTGTGTACACATAGCCTTGTGTGTAAACCGGAAAGAATGTGATTTATCAAGTTATTCTTGTGCATGAGGATGTGCATTGTGCATTTAGAGCTACTCTTGACCACGTGCGTCCAGGAGCCTCTAGTAGCAGAACATGTGGTATCAGTTAAAGTGATTATGAGGAGCTCCCATCCCACTTAATAACATCAGCCTAATTAAGAGAGAGAGTACTGACTGCAGTGCTGACAACAGGGTGCAGACAGGTCATAGATGAGCTGTGAAGTAAAGTCATAATGAAATCTAAGGACTGATGGGGATGATGCAGACATCATCAGACAGATGACTGGTTTGGAGCTGTCTTTGCTAAGAGTGAAAGCAGCTTACTGGGTTTTAAAGGGAGGTTGCTTGGCATATATACGGTGATCTTTTTCATCAACGTCCATTGTGCAGTGTTGTGCGTACACACATGCGGTAAATGCCAATTTACCTGCGCGTACTTGCGGCTCTTCCGCACAAATGTAGAACTTGTTCTGTGCACACCTTGATGAATGATACCCCTGGTGTTAAAGTTTAAATGAGTTCGATCTCTAGTGACAGCAGTTAAGGGTGAGAAAGAGGAAATGTGTTAATTGGATGAATTTGTTCGGAGTCATGTGATTGCATGTTAGCTATTAACAAGTGTGCATTCTTGTGTTTCTTAAAATCGTATCTCTGGTAGTTTTGGCGATATTGTACATATATGACAGCATAATATCATTGCACTGGGTACAGTGTGGTCTGAAGAGAGAGAGAGAGAGAGAGAGAGAGAGAGAGAATGTTGTGACACAGGACTTGTCAGGCCTAAAGATGACAGCCTGGAGCAAAGTGACGAGCATAACTGCACACTTAAAGGACTTTAAATGCTGTAGCTGTGAACAGGTCTTTTACTGGCAGTCTGACTCCTCCACCCTTCACAGCAATTACACTTGCGTCTTCACACACATGAACAGTGAGGTGTAGGTATGAACGGATAAACCTTTGCTGGTATTAAAAACAGAATTTGTGTTTATTCAGATTTCTTTATTTACAATGTCATGCTGCGTTTCAAAAATCTGATGGCAATAACAGATTTGCGATTTTTTTTTGTCAAGTTTTTAAAACCTATGTTTAACTGAAAATCTAAACATAATCTTCATATTAACTTCAAGTTTGTGTTGCCCGATCTTAATCTTTTAGGACTACAGGCTTGCATCATAATAAACATAGTAATATAATTCCTTCTGTACTTCATATAACCTTGTTTTAACCTCCATATTCCTGTCATGTGAGTGTTATGGTGCGGTGTGGGGAACTGTACCACGCCTGATTCGGAGGTCTCGCACAGCTCACATGGCTCTGCTCTGATTCAGTAGCTGACTCTGTAGAAATCATTTGCTCAAGTTCTTATCAATTTCTCTGCACCATATCAGCCTTCATTATTCATGTACAGAGAGGTGTAAATACTTCCGTCCCTCCCTCTCATGTGTAAGGCTCTCAGGGCAGTGGTAGTTCAGTGGTTAAGACGTTGGGCTACTGATCGGAAGGTCATGAGTTCGATCCCCAGCACCGCCAGGCTGCCACTGCTGGGCCTTTGAGCAAGGCCCTTAACCTTCAACTGCTCAGTTGTATAAATAAGATAAATGTAAGTCGCTCTGGATAAGGGCGAAAATGCCGTAAATGTAAATGTTCTGTCTGGAGCTTGTCTGTGGATGGAAGCTCATAGCTTCTAAAAGCAAATCAGTATGTAACAAACTCATCTGATATAAACTTCATTTCCCTGTTGTAATCTTCACAAACCCCCTTTTTTTTTACAGTGCAATCATTCAACCTTCTTAATGAAAATATAATTATATAAAATCCTTCATAAAACAGGTAGATTCCAAAATATAGAAAGTGAACTATACAGTTAAAACTTCATATATAAGAGGACATGTGCTTTCTGTCCGCCTGCGCTCGCCTCCGTCAGCATTTTCACTACGGAAAGAGAAATGTCCGCTTCATCTTTTCATTTTGGAATAAGCCGAGGCCTTGTAACTGTATCTCAGTTCCATAGTGAAAAATAAGACAGCTGAGCAGAAATGACTAAATGCATGCAGCTGGTCACTTCTGCCAGTTGAAAAGGCAAGGGGAATCAGGAGGCTGGGTGGCTGAGGTACTGCAGATGCATCACTAAGCTTATTGTAAGTCACATTCTAGTTTTAGCTGCTCAGACGTGTTGCTCTGTCATGCGTGCAGCTAATCATCCACACAGTAAACTATCCCCCAACCTCAAGGGGATAATACACCGATGGTGGCTGATTGCTTATCACTGTCACGGTTGCATGCGTTTGCTTGTTCTACCAGACCAAAGTATTCTTGCAGTCCGGAGTCTGGGATTTGTAGTAGTGACAGACTTTATGTGTCTTAACTACATGTTTAGTCCGTGTTGCCTTTGCTCGGCGGCTCCGCATTCTCCGTGTTTTCGTAGTGCTCCGGGAGACCCACGCGCGTGCGTCGTTTCTCCTTGAAGCGGCCCGAGCGTGACACGCGCAGGTTGCGGCGGTTCGCGCTCTCGCTGAACGTCGGCTGTACAACAGAGTCGTCGTAAGTGTCATCCGCTAGAACAGCTTGCCCTCCTGCTGCTTGGGAACTGGTCACCGAGGCGCTTCTCTGCTCCGGAGCGCTGGTGATGGAGAGGGTTTGTTGGTTGGATTCGGTGGCCACGTGTGCCGCGAGGTCCTGCTCCAGGATCGAAGCTGATTCTCTGGCCGCTTTCCGTCTCTTTCCCACGAAGGATCTCCACCAAGGAGCTGTCTTTTCAGTCATTTTGTTTTAAAACCTGGATAGACAAAGAGGTCATTGTCTTTGTATTGTCCTGTGAAATCTTTACTGAAGTATAGCCATGCAGTGGCTCCCAAACTTATTCAAGACCTTATTTTCCAATAAATAAAAAAATTCAGGCTTCCCCAAAGCCCCCACCCTCCCAACCACCCCTACCACATTCCCACTCCCACCTTTCTGGATACAATTCATTGTATTGGTCACATAGAATACTATAGATGGGTACTTATTGTCTCTGTACAAATTAGAATAAAAATATAGATTTAGACCATTGGCATTGCATTTTGTTTCTCTTTACATTCATTCCATCTTTCATTCCTTTTACTTTTACAGTTTGCAGTCTAGCTTTTCCTCCACCACAGTGCACTTGATTTCTCACGCCCTGTGTGCTCCCTGTCCCTGTCCCTCCCCTGCAGTACTCCAGTGTCTCCCAAGGGGGCGCACCTCACACTTAGAGAACAACTGATTAAAAAAACAACTTATTAAAGTTGGCTAAGCTTCACCACCTTAAGTGTTCACCAAGAGATCCAGTGAACCTCAGCCTAATAACATATTGTCTAGGAGCTAGACTACTCTCTCTCTCTCTCACACACACACACACACACACACACACTATACATCTGACTCTTAGTGTGTGTGTGTGTTTGTGTGTGTGTGTGTGTGTGAGAGAGAGAGAGAGAGAGAGAGAGAGAGAGAGATTTACCTAACCCCTTTCCTGATGGCTATGACACTATATATACATTTACTCAGTTGACAGGTGCTTTTATATAAATCAGATAACAGGTTACGTGCTTGACAGGTAAACAGGTTAACTGCTTGACAGGTAAACAGGTTAACTGCTTGACAGGTAAACAGGTTAGCAGTTATTTGAACTCCCAGGCTTGTGCTCAGAAAGCCTCCTGCCCTGATTAAAGCCTGAGGAGTTGCTGTGCTCGTGGTCACACTCCCTGAGGCTGGAGCATGAGCTCGGTCTTCTGCATGACAGACTCACCTGGATGTGGTGGTAGATGACACGAGATGCTCTGAAGTCCGGTGCTCCTGCACTCCTCATCTGCTGAACAGATCCACACTCCCCGGTGCTGCAAATCCTCTGAAGCCATACACACCCCACTGGACGCTTTCATTTTTCATGATTAAAGCCCGTGCACTTCTGTGGAGGAGAAACACGCCGGACTGCAGTGGTGTGAGCGCTGGACTCTTCTACTGAACAGCTTTATAGCTTCGCAGTGTTTTACTAGAACCTGACTGATTCCGCCTCCGAAACCAGCACGAACGCACCTGTCCTTTTCTCTGATTGGTGGAGCGCTGGGAGCGGTCACGTGGTCTACAGCCAGGTAGGCCCGATTTGGTGCGCGAGGGAACGCTGGTTGCCTAAGCAACGCACAACGAATCTCTTTCCTTCTTTCAGTTCGGCTTTCTGCGTGTGTGCGCGTGTGTGTGTGTTTTCTCCCGTACCTTCCTCCTGTGCTAGGTGTGGAGCATTCCTGAGGTTTCTAAATGAGCCCAACCCTTTACTACAATGTCGCAGGCATGATGCGCGGTGTGGAGAAGCAGCGCACTGACGGCGTCTCTGACGCAGCCTGCGCGCCCAGGAGCGGCTCGCTCGGGAGTTTCACTGTAAAGCTGGTGCATGCTGTTGGTGAGTGTGTGCTACTGCTTCACTACGCCACAGCACACGTACAATGCCCCTGACAGTGATCAAACCTCTCCCAGGACCGAGTGGGCACAAGGGCTTTGTTGTGATTGGCTGTCACTGCTCTGAACCCACAGCGGTGCAGAATGCAGGGAGTGGGCTGGAGGAGCACCACTGGGCTGACTGCTGGCCTGACAAGCCTTCAGACTGGCCCATGTCACACAGCACTCTGTTACACTTACTGTATACTTTCGTCTGCTTTCAGCTGTGTTCTTCCTTTTAAATCAGGCCAGTGTAAAATTTCTTACAGTTTTAGTGGATAAAACTCACAATCAGTCTGACTAACAAGAAAAAAATTCTCCGTAAACTATGCATTAAACTTGTGAGACCCCAGCAGTAGTGAACTTCTGATACGTCAAGTGACTTACAAATGAATGACCTTTTGAATAGTTAATACTGAAGCCTTAATTCAAGGGAGAAATTCTGTGTAGATTTTCCATAAGCTCTACAGCTGCTATACAGTCGTCCAGGACGGTGCAGTTGCTGGAGCCCAGTACTGAAAGGACTGTAGTGGCCTTTTTATTAAGGAAATATGTGAAAAGAAATATAAAAGTGTATGTGACTAAACTGAAAAACACAACACAAGCATGAATGTCCGGAGAGGGGTTTGTATCATCCAGGAGCAATAGCTTTTATTTTTTTAATGATCTGACCATTGTAAATGGCTCATTGTTGCCCTTGTTTTAGCTGCTATTGGATAACAAAATATCATCCGTCACCCTGTAGACATAAACTGACCAGTTCATTAAGGTGTGCTGAAATAAAAATAACAAACGATACAGAATTGTAAACCATGCAATGAGAAATGGAAAGAACAGAAACGGACAACAAGAGAATACTAAACGAGAGAGAGATACTGTACAGCACCTGGCTCAAGGTTCCCCAAACCATCAGTTATCTGGAGATGAGCACAAGAAAATAAATCAGCCGTGTTTTCGGTAACATCAGGTGGTTCTGGTGACGGTGCTGACCCCTGGAGCTGTGCGGATCCTGACCATGCTGACTGCAGCACTGACCGATCCGGGACGTCTGCCCGATGTACGATAACAGGGACGCAAGACAAGTGGATTTCAAACTCATCATCACTAAATTTACTGAGAAAAATCCAGAGGACTCCCACTTTAAGGTACATCCATATTTTTTGTCTTTAAAGAACAAATGGTCTTTCCTAAGGAACACAGTAATATGTATTATTACGTAATGTATAACAAATCATTTTAAAAATGAGTATGAATCGTTTGAATATATGAACAAGAATCAGACGAGATGATGCTCCTGATGTAAGCTGACAGCCAAGCACATTCTGATTTCACTTTCCCACAATGAGCGTTCACATGAATAAGGACAGTTTATTTTATTATTCATGTTGCCTCTCTCTCTCTCTCTCTCTCTCTCTCTCTCTCTTTTGCATGTCTTTGTGGTCTTCTGTCTATTCACATTCCACACATACGCTCCTACATGCAGGGACACGGGTGTATATGCTGAGGGTGATGGTGTGCAGCCGTGCTGCCGTGGGTTATGCCTGTCTCTGATCTCATATGGCATCTCGAGACCTCGAGGCCTGTTTGCTAGCAGCAACAGTGAGAGACAAAACTGCTGCATGGTATATCATTTATAATAATGGTCTACAGCATCACAGGTAACGGTGCAGGAGCATGAGTAATTCTTCATGCACACTTATCTTACTTCTATTAACTACTAAGAGCTACTAGTTCATTATCCAGTACCTGTTAGGAAAAGTTCACTGTTACTAGCAGAGACTAATTGCAGCACTTTTATAATAACTACTGATTAATTACTCACATCAACATTAATTGCTAAGAGGTAAGCATTACCTTCCTCCTGGAAACCTACTCCCGCATATTCCAGCACCTCAGTGTCTAAAATGTAAACGTCAGTATGAGTTATTATAGGTTTTCTCCGAGGAGTGCAGAGTCAAAGTCAAAGAAAGAAACAGACAACAATAATCTACAAACCTACAAGGCTGCAGTGTAGCGGTGAGGATCAGATATTCTCCATCAACTTACGTTCAGCTGCATTGTAAATAAGATGTAACTGACTTTTAAACACTAAAGTAATTACTGAAGAACAACACAGTATGGAGCTGTTAAGGCACAAAACAGGACTGATGAATTAATTTAAATACTACACTGTAATTACTTAAAAGAATAACAATAATAATAATAATAATAATAATAATAAGCTACACAAACATTAATATTAGCAGACTGTTTGCTTGTATTACGTGAAACAAAAAAAATCGATCAGAAATTCTTTATTAGAGAAATGTAAGGGGTGCACAGGAATTTGACTTGACTGATCAGACCATAAACAATGAACAAATGTGCAAAAATATCACTCCTCAATACATAATCAGAAAGAGTGCAATTAAACAAAAAACCCAAAACAAACCTGGCCTTGTGCCACTGAGTGCTAAACAACTGGTTTAAACACCCAGGTTTTGGCCTATTATGTAGTGTTAATGAAATATGCATGCTGCCAGTAATAAATAATAATAAACAAATACTTATTGCACATAAATATTATGTCCACTGTCCATGTGTGCCCTTGAGTGAGCAGTTGAAAAAAAAAGATTGGAAAAAGAAACTGGGATATTAGAAATTTTGTCTCTGCAACATCTATTAGTTCAAACAAACTCACGAGCACTTAATCACTGAGCAACTACCACCTGTATTCTGTCCATCAACTGAAGAAGACATTAAAACAGGACAGGGCATGGTTATAGGAATGACTATGTATATAATATACACTGCTCAAAAAAATTAAAGGAACACTTTGAAAACACATCAGATCTCATTGGGGAAAAATATCATGCT
>JAKKZN010000023.1:16330706-16340706 GCA_033441825.1 Pangasius elongatus
GTGTGAGAGTAAATCTGAGTAAACAGTGTGTGAGAGTAAATCTGAGTAAACAGTGTGTGTGAGTAAATCTGAGTAAACAGTGTGAGAGTAAATCTGAGTAAACAGTGTGTGAGTAAATCTGAGTAAACAGTGCGAGAGTAAATCTGAGTAAATTGAGAAGAAACAAGAAGCAGTATTCTTTTCCAGCACGTAACGTTCCCAGAACATGGGCTACCAGTATTTCTGAGAGAATATTTAAACCATTCGTACGTGTTTATTCGCTCTAACTGAGGTAATTTAAGGTTGTCTGTGGTCAGATATAATTACAACTAACTATTTAATTGTCTTTTCTATTTTATAGTCACTTTTTTCACATAAAATAAGCACAATAGTAGTGCAATAATACACACACAGTCAAAAAAGAAGTGTGTTTCATTTCTGGTTGTCTTTTAAATACTAATAAATACATATTTAAACATGTCTTTAAAAAAATAGAAAAGAAAATGCAGCATAGACAACTATTACTAAACAATAACTAAAGTACTGTTTTCATATAAAAATACGAGGTTATGTAAACACACACTGTGTACATGTAGGGGCGGGGCCAGGGGGCGGAGCCAGGGGTGGCCGCAGCCACCATGGACATAACCACGGCCACCCCACTGGCCACCCCGCTCGTAACTGCATTTTTAAAAGACGAAAATAACTTCTCACATACTGATCTAGGAGAACCTCAATCACGTCTACGATAATGTTTGGACGGCGAAACTCTCGCGACACTCACCGGCATTGATCGGCATCGCGAGAGTTTCCAAAAACAGCGCGGTTTTCCACCTTTCGTAAAAAGTGGGAGATGTGGAGTAAGTTACAGCGCAGCCTCGGTTCCTGGATCAACTCTGAGTGTTTGAGCACAACATCAGGTGAGTTATAAAATCAGAAAAATGATTTGATTCGTTTAAAGATTGTGAACGTGTCAGGTCAGCGCAGTTTTATCACTGTCCCGTGTAAACAGAGGTTAGGAAGCAGTTAGCGTTACATTAGCTGACTTAGTTGCTTAAAACTAATTTATTTACACGTTATCTGTGAGTTTTGGGAAATTCATTAAGTGTTTTTATTAATTCGTTAAGTGTTTTTATTAAACATTTTCATTAAATGTTTTTTATCATAAAAAGTGTTTAATACAATTCAAACATTGCAGTGTAAATGCTAGGATCAAGATTGATTTTATATATAACAGAAATTATAGAAACATTTAACCTAAATACATTTTTTTAAACATGGTAATGCCATGTTAGTTTGCATAATGATATTTTCTGTGCCACCACAGAGTAACTGCTGGCCCCTGCCTGGCCACGCCTCTGAACAATCCCTGGCTCTGCCACTGTGTACATGCAGTGTACTTTTCTCAAGTGCCTGTGTAAAGAAGGGCTTTGCGAATGGGTGGGTATACAGCAACTGCGCTCAAATGGTTCTCATCTTATCTATCAAATCGACTTTTCACAGTCTTCATTTGTCATAAGACTTCGTCTATGACTGACATTTAATATGGAGTTTTAGGGTCCATAGAAGGGGCCATTTTATTTTCTCATTATAATGCTTTCTCTAGGTTTTTTTTTTTTAACAATTTAGGCTATTTAAACCTGCTAACTGAGTGCCTTGAGGTCACTAAGAACTGGATGTGTTTTCATTTCCTTAGGCTAAATGAAGACAAAAGAGAGGTCCTTGTCATTGGTCCTAACAATGTTTCAGATAAGGTGCACCCTGTTTTAAGTCCCTGAGGGGCTAATGTGAAAGCTTGGGATGGCAGAATATGCTAATTTGATTTTTGTTAATGAACTTTTATGTGGAAACAAAAGAGTTTTTGCTTTGAGAAACCAAACATTTACAAAAAAAAAACCAACGTATTTTATAATATTATTGCAAAACTGAGCCTTGCTCAAAAGTAATGTTTCTCTCAGTTTCAATAAGATCATGCTAATGAACATAAAACACTTTCTTAAAGCTGAAAACAGCAATGTGAGGTGCCGTGTTCTGAGCAAGTGCCTGTGCGTTACCTAGTGTCAAAGCAAAAGCTGGAGCCGCTCTCATTGGATTCTGGACTTTGATGATCACAGACTGCAGGAGCTTCTCCATCACCTCCCTGTTACAAGACAACAGCCCTGATTAATACACACACACACCTCTTCACCGCCTGTTGACACACACACTCAATGTCAGTCTTCATCTAACTGCTGCTTCTCTTTAATGAGACTTAAACACAATGATCTCATACACACACCCACACATACTTTCTCCTAAAAGCCACAGCTGTCTGCACACAGCTGGTTCCCTGCAAAGGTTAATGGGCCTTTAATGCAGCAAATGAGAGAGGAAGAGAAACAGGTCATGGTAAAATGGCACCCTTGCCAAGCACAGGCCAACACCTCGACCAATTAGTACAGACCACTGAGACTCTGCCCTCGTCACTCTGATCCACTAATGAGCTGAAGAGGAAATGCCTTAATTGTGGTATTATGCAAATCAGCCATTCTAGCGCTCCCCTTTGACCTAAAATGTCTAGCCTGAAAGAGCAAGAAAGAGAATAAGGGACAGAAAGAGAGAAGGAAAAAAGAAGAAAATGTGACATAGGAAAGGAAGGATTGCAGATGTAAAAACAAAAAGAGTGGCCCTAAAATCTCAGTGATGACAGAAAATGCATTAATATTTTTAAAAAGAAGTCTTCTCACGTTGGGCCGCTCCTCCGCAGGATTCTCCAGGCCGTCAGGAGGACTGAGACTGCGCAGTGGCTGACTGCACACCACTGGACCCACCCACAGAGGTGGGGCTACCGGAGGGGGGCGGCAGCTTTGCTGTGGTGACAATGCGCCATCTGCACCATCTAGGAAAGGCAAAACGCAAATTTACATCATAGGAATGGAAGACAAAAATAACAACATTAATAATTTAATTCTGTAATCCTGCATCATCTACTGAGTAGTTTTAATATGTCGATACGCACCGCGTGTGTCTTGTTCACAGTAAGGGTTTCCATACTGCAACTCGGCAGGTTGCTGGGGCACCAAGGGAAGAGGGGGAGAGTCATGAGGGTAGGGCAGAGGATAACGCAACATCACAGGTTCCCTGACCTCTGACCTCTGTCCACAAGCACCTTCCTCTCTGCCTGCATGTGACCGCAGCTCCTGAAAGTCAGAAGCATTATCAGCAGGGCTAAGTGTGTACAGCTTCCTGTGTGCAGCTGGTTTTAAAAGCTACACTGATTAGCGTATGATCAGATTAACAGCACTGGATGGTTACTGCTTCTTTACTATCTTACCATTTAACTGCCTACTGTCCCAAATAACTAGCAGGGCAGTTAGCAACACCTTTACCTTTCACGGACAGACTGCTGAAGAGTATGATCTTCAAATCATTCCTGTCCTGGGACTACTGTTACGCTGGACTACTCCTCCTGTGTTAAAATCGTGTATGAAAAAATGCTGAAAATGATAGCTAACACATATAGCTAGCACTTTATTTATTTATTTATTTTTAGCATTTTGCATATTTTCCTCCATGGTTGCCCAAAGAGGCTGACTGACCAGGAAGTCACTTCAGTTTCTGTTGCTGGGATTAAGGAGCCGATCGCTGATGTAAATGTAGTTCTGATCTGTGTATAGAATTACCTGAATAGCAGTTCCACCCACCTCAATCCAGCCAGGTGGGAAAACATGAGAAACCTCTCAACTAAAGAGACCATCGTTGTTCTTTCTCTTGCAGCCAAAGGCAAGTTCACTACAGAAACTATAGATAACAGAAGCTGAAAATACCTTGACCTGAGTGTTTTGTGACTTTGTGTGCTTTGGATTAAATAGAAAAAAGTCAAATTTCACTGATTTTTCAGAAGGAAGATGATGAAAATTCCCGTTTAGTGATAGTTAACTGAAAACATTTTAGCTAGTATTCAGTATTTACTTTGTTTTGTTCTCACAGCGATTCATGTGCACTATACCTGAGCCCAATTCCCCGAATCATCCACAAGTGCCCATAGACGGTGAAAACCTAGCAGGGCATTGTAAGAGAATGTAGTGTTCAGCATAATCACTATCAGCATTACCACTATCAGCATTACAAACAAACTATTATAAAATCTGAAAAAAACTCATATATAACTTCACCTACTAGATTGAATAACAAACAAAATGGTTTTCTTTGCACAGCAGAATTCAAGACCTCTTGTTCCTATTACAAACATGGGAAAGGTCGGAACGTTACTGTTGAATGGCCTATTTTTCTTGCAGCTTGGTGTGGCTTTGCTTACTTCACAACAAGCAAAGTATGCTGAAATTTTGAAAATGGAATAATAGCAATTTCACAAAAATCTGCATACACATACGACTGAATAACTCGAATCATCAAATCAACTACACGTGTAAGTATATTAAAAACAAAACGTTGATTATGAACACACTTGCTTAAGGCCCCAGAGGCTCCCCAGAAGCCAGTCCTGAAACCGATTCAGAGGAATCCAACATCTGGGCCTCCATTATTTAAGGACTTTAACAGAATCATTTTTAAGTTCAGAAGAAGCAGCCGATTCTGATTAAAGAGCAAATAAAAAAAAAAGTCAAGTCTTCATGTATCTCTGGTGTGGTTAAGTCTCTTTCTCTCTTTTCTCCCTCTGTCACGCTCCATTTAACCTTAGAACTGGGGATCATGATTAGAGGAATTATTCCTCCAGTTAACATTTAACACAAGTGCTGTAGGTAATAAGGGAGCTGGTGGTGGCATTTTGCTTCTAACGGCTGCTCCAACAGAGTCTAATGAAAGTATGTCTCATTTTATTTCATCATTTGAATTCAAATACAGCAGTGTTAGCCTTTAGGAATAGAGCAAATATATCTAACAGCTTTACCAGTGGCTAATGAGGCAATAAAGACTGAAATATTACACTAAAAATCCCTGAATACTTGGATTTTGGAAAAAAAAAAATTAGGAGTGCTTTAGCATTTTAAAGGTATTAATGCTACAGTGTTTTATATATGTTTTATAAATACTCTTACCTCTTCCATCTTCCCCTTTTCTTTCATCACCTCAGCTAGACTCTCTCTCAAAGAAAAGACCTCTCGATCCTTCTCAGCTAACTGTGCCTGTAAACACACATTGATAAACAGACACACAATGCAAACTGTCATTAATAATAAAAAAAAAACAAACACAAAAACATTCACAAGCATTCTGAATCTAAATGAAGCGCCTAACTACCAATTTAGAAGAAACTCTTTTAAAACGAGTGTGTTAATCCTAATATTAATCATTTCTTTTTCACCGGATGAAATGCAGATAACTAAGTGTCGATTTATTATCTTTTTTTGTTCTTCACTCAAAGCTGCAACGGAGGAAAGGAAAAAAATAGTATAGCACAAAAAGAAAAAAGACTAACTTTATTATGACATCAAATTTAACTAATGGAGAAGGAAAGAAAATGAAAGACACTGAAATGCACATTGTGACCATTAATAATTAAAGATGAGGATAGTTTCAAACAAATTATACGTATACACAGTTCACCAAGAGAGTGTTTGGAAAGAGGAATTCTAGCGAATTATATAAAGAGAATTATACTGTAAGAAATGTGAGCAGCTGTCCTGAAATGAGTTATTATTTTTCCAGTGAAATATTAAAATCTTTTCAGTGATGGTGAGTGATATTACTGTAAAGGACCTGAGATGGTTGGATACTGATAACGATGAAATGCCATTAGTGCTACGGTGTGGCACTGTGGTGTGCCACAGCCCAGGATTACAGACAGCCTGTCCATGACCTCCGACCAAAATGACTGATGTACGGACACAAGCAGAAGCCATGACAGTAATCTTCTGTCGATGCTGAGTATTGTGAATATGTATCACTCGGTCTACATCTCATTCAGTGCAGTTTTTGGGCTGTACTGTGGGTTCTATTTCGGATTTTATATTGTAACAGCTGAAGCTTTGATTTGCTGGTCATAGAGAAAGGGCTTGTTCATACGCTTTACCAATCATGCTGTTTTAAGTATGTGGTCCATTGGAAGTGCTACTGTGGTGTGTTTGGATGTTTCATATATATAGTGTCTGGAGTTCAAGGCAGTTGAATTTTGAACAGAGGTGTGGAATTTGATTAGTGACGTTTCTAATATAAATAGCTGTCCCAGGCTGGTTACCCCTCTCTCACTGCATGCTGAGAATTCGTCTGCTGTTGATTAAAAACACTGGACTGTTCCATTATAGAGTGTCTTGATAGTGCTGTCTATGTCTATGCTCTCGATGTCTAACCATAACTGCCTTATCCAATGGTGAAGGTATAGCAATTGATGTGATAAACGGAATAAAAATACTATTATTATTTCTCAAGAGTCACAAAGTATTTTACTTTGAATAATCTCCTAAACCTGAAACACTTATAGGCAAACTAAGTCACTAAGACTGAATCATGAATGAATCCGTCCTAAAAGTCTGCTGTCTGAGATTAACAGCACAACAAAGGTAAAGTAAGTAGAGGAGTGCATCGGGTCTGGGATCCTGCAGGAACAAACAAAAGAGTCGTGGGAGTGGGTGTTTTTTCCTCTCTTGTGGATGGGAGCATTGGTCAGATAGGAAGCACACAGAAGAAAGAAAGGACATGTTCATTATCCTGAGAGTGTATAAGGTCCTTTTACTGCTTTCATTCTCATTCATCATCACTAACTGCTTTATCCTGTTCAAGGTCAAGGTAAATTAAATGACTCATTCGTTTAGATTTTGACAAATACTCAAAGTAAGTTCAGCATAAAATATTGTGGGCAAACAATAATAACTGCCGGAATGGGTGGGATTGGTCAAACCTTCTGCAGGAGCTGGCAGGATTGGTCGAGAGTGTCTCTGAGAGTGGGTGGGATTGGACAGAGATCAAAGCTTACATAACTACTTGGCCACATGGAAATTGTAGCTATGCTGCAAAGATTAACTGCAAATATCACCAATCAGTGTTTTACACCAAACAATAAATGTCCTCTCCAGTCTGCTATTAACAATTCACTGCATTTTTTATAACTGAATATTGACCGTGATTGACGTATGTCTTTATGGTAAACTTACTGAAACCTCTGAGAACCCATCACACCATATCATATTACAAATAAATAAATAATTAAAAAACAAACAAATAAATATGATTCATACCAAATAAAAACAAAAATCTAAATGCTGGCATCAAATATAACTGTGAAGCCATGGATACATTTCATACAGGCTGCTGCATGTGGACTGTGTAAACTGATATTGTAAGTAAATTAAAATATAAATCCTGTAATTAATACACATTTATAGGCCGCTGTCAATTCAACCAAATATAAGTGACGTGAGCATTTAGATAATTGCTATGTGATTACTGTGTAGGCTGCGGCCACATCAGCCAATCACTGTCGATATTTATTCATGAAGCACTCCATCACCGTGGCAACAGGGTCAGTCATGCCCTTCCTTTTAACTTAAGAAGTCCACGGTAAAAGCTGTGCTCAGCAGTTTCATGAGTAGGTCTTAAGAAGAAACTCCTAGTTTGTAACTTTTAGTGCCACTTAGGAAAACTCTTAGTGATAAGAATCTTTGTGAATACGACTCCAGATTTCCATAAAAACACAGCACTCATGTGAGCCGGAAAATAATGTATTTATTTTAGTTTTGCACAATCAAGGATTTCGATGCAGTAATTTTAGTTGGCTTTGTTTAGTATATAAGCTTTTAAACTGACCACCACTTGCAACTCCCTCTCTGAAAGGTTCTATCAGATATTACAGCTCACAAGACTTTATTACAGTGCATTTAATTCACCTGAACATAAAACTGTTAATGGATCACGCCTTTTCTTTTTTCAGTGTGTATTTGGAGACTGTATTGTGAAATGGACAATATTATAATATATGATGGACAACGCCACTGATACCGTTTTATTCCACGAGTCTGTTTGTTATTTTTGCCTGAATTTCTGGTATTTTTGATTGTGCAAATTTAATGGTAATTAAATAATTAATTAATAATGGTAATTATTGAACATGTAAACATTTCAACATTTCATCTTTTTTAATTTCTATTTTTACTAAAATAGCTGCCTTTTCCATTTGGAATGATTGCTGGAATGAACAAAGCCTTACTACATACAGCACATGTACCTGAGGTGATTCTGACGACCTGGTTTGGTTTACATATGTTCTCTCATCCTAAAAGAGAAAAGAGACTTCATGTCTCAGTTTACTGTGTGCTACTCTCTCTCTCTCTAGTGTGTGTGTGTGTGTGTGTGTGTGTGTGTGTGTGTGTGCATATGTTTAAACAGGCTGCAAATAATAAACTATAGCCTTTGATGTTATCTCCTGCTTTGTCTAAGCACTCTGACGAGGGCAGCCCTTTACGACCTGGTCTCTCTTCCACTCAGTCAATCCAGTATTTTACGACTTCTTACTTCTACCCATAGACACATAGACATATCCTCACACAGGTCACACAGTAACTTTGAGTACTGTGAGTCAGAAAGAAAAAATGAGCCCAGATCAACTGAACACACTGCAGTTTAATTTTGTGTGCACGCAAAGTGAAACGTGTGGGTATGATGTACCTTAAAGCGTTGCTCTTCATCCGCCAGCAGTAGTTTTAAATTGTCATTGATGACACACTGCTCTCTCCACCTCTCCTCCATCTGAGCAAGCTCCGCCTCCACTGATATACTAGTCTCTTCCGCTTCTTCTTGTTCCTCATCCTTGCCTGCTTCTGTTTTTTCTCCCTCTCCCTCTCCCTCTTCCCTTTCTTCTTTTGTTTTTTCCTCAGCACACTCTTGAATCTCAGGCTTCTTTTCTGCAACACAAGAGAACATATGGATCACAATGCAGGCAAAGTTCTAACTATAGCACCACAGTTCACACAGTAAGGGTATGAACGTGCACACTTGTAGCAGGTAACTCTGCGTCCATCATGTTCGACTCCTGGCTGGTGTCTGTGTCTGGCTTCCTGTTGCAGTCCTGCAAAAACAAATGTAAAGGATGCACTTAACATAGCAGTTGCTAATTGCGTTTCTGATTGTCTAAAAAGTCTTTTTAAAGCCCAACAGTGATATGTTACCTAACACACACACACGCACACACACACACCTCCTGCTGCGTTTCCTGCTTCTGTGTAAGTTTGGTGACTTGTCTGCGCAGCCGCTGGCACTCTCGGTACTTCTCCTTGTAGTGCTCAGCAGCCATCTGCAGTCTCAACTTCAGCTCTTCCACCTCCTTCTGCAGTTCAGCCTCCAGCTCTGAGGCTGGTTCTGCCCTCTCCTATGAAGTGATTTTTAAAACAGTAGTAAACATACTGAGTTGTCAGAGTTGATTTCCAGGAGATGTGGGGGGCAATACTCAGCCTAGCACTGCTCTTTCCAATAGAGTCGTCTCTCAATATAAAGTGTCTTAATAAGGTGCTGGGCCACGATGAGCTGTCTCAGGGTGTCTCATGGACTGTACTGGAGGAGTGAACACCATAAAATATTCCCTCAATTGGCATTAACTAAAGAAATATTAAATATGGAAAAAGCTAAGCTCCAGGGGCCCTGGTTTGATCCTGAGCTCAAGTTAATGTCCGTATGGAGCTTCTGTATGGAGACAATATAATTTGCTTTCATTGCAGTGGCACTAGTTTCTAACAAGATACTAACAGCACAATATGTACAGTTAGTGAATTTTAAAAACAAAGGTCTTGTATACACTATGGTGTATTTTACATTTGAAAAAATAGCCACAAATAAAAAAAAAATAACGTATGGATATTAATGAAGTTCTGTGAGACAAGGCTCTTCACTGTGCTACCAAAACCTGTTCTATTTGTCTGATTACCGTTTTCTGTACCATCTGGCTCCTCAGCTCATATAGCTGGTTCTGAGTGATTCTGCACTCTTTCTGGGCATCAGCTAAGTTGGCCCGGATAATCTCAGCCTCTTGACTGACACGCTGAAGCTCTGCTTTGGTGCGTTCATGCTCATTGGATGTCTCATGCAGCTCAGA
>JAKKZN010000023.1:16442481-16458489 GCA_033441825.1 Pangasius elongatus
TTTTCTGACGAATTTGACTTGAGATTTTTTATGAGCACAGAAATGAGCGCCAGACTGTCCCTAAAACTTTAGCATCATGATAAATGCTATGTGTACAAATACATAATGATATAGTAAATTCAAGCATTTTCTTATTTATCCTTACTTAATTGATCTTTCTTTAAGGGTGCGTTCTGGAGTGCAGAATTCTTAAAATTATCCTTGATTTATGGAGCGCTAAATGTAATTGTGAATTGAGATATAAGATCTGAACTCTGTCACGGAAGTAAATTAAAGCCCCTGTATGTAACATTAAAATGTAAAAGGTGAGCGGATAATCATCCGTTATAACCGTGTTCATCGTCGCCTTTCACAGCACTGCTCATGTTTTCTGTTTCCACCTTCACGGTTTATGCTATGAAATTGAAATGTATGAAAATATCCAAGTATTCTCAGATCATTCAAACAGGTTACCTGCTCCCGTTTGACTTGCTGGCTATGCCTTTTAGATGGAATTTTATAATACGTCTTCTCTCCGAACAACGATGATACGATGATACGAACAACGATGCCTACATACTAATTAATTTTTTTTTTTTTTTTAACAAATTAGCTTTGGCAGCCCGCTCAGCCATTTAAACATTTATTCTTTTTCAGTGGTTTTGTTTCAGCACTAGTGTGCTTACTAATGAAGATTAGGAAATTACAAAAGGAATTTGTCTCATTTTAGGCTCTCATTTACTTTTCGATGGAACGAGGTTCTATCTTTGGGGGTGGGGGTTACGTGGAGATGTGGGGACGAGTGAGAGAAAATAATGACGCAAAACTAGACAGAAGAGAGATTGGAGGAGAAAATGTCCTCTCACTTGTTCTTGGTTCATCACGAGGTCACCAGTGGCAGGAAGATAAATGTGCACAAGCCGTAAACTACCAGCAGAGCTTTTGGCCAAGTTCAGTGTCACTCTCATTGTGCGCCCCTGGGCTCAGTAAGGAAGAAACAGATAAAAAAAAAAGAAAGAAAGACAGCTTACCTTAATAACGTGGAATAACAAATTAACTTACAAATTAAAAATTAACGTAAAGAGTCTTAGAAAAGTGTTGGGCCACCACAAACCGCCCGAACAGCGTCAAGATTCTTCAAGTCTCTGAAAAAAATGAACTGGAAAGATGGAAGAAAATTATTCTAAAATATGGTTAAATCTGGAGACTAGTACATAGCATATGATTTACATTATTTTCATAATCATCAGACGACATTCAGTGACCCCGCGCACGTGTGTGTGTGTGTGTGTGTGTGTGTGTGTGTGTGTGTGTGTGTATATATATATATATATATACCAAACTGTCCCAAAATGTTAAATTTTGAAGCATCAAGTCTACTTCATACACCTTTGGACTCCTTTGGCTTCAGTAGTTTGATGTGCCCAGTGATCATATCGTTATCATTGAAAGCCCATTTTCTTCAGCTCCTCGACACAAAAGGCAAACGCATTTACTAGCTTTGAGGAAGAACCTTGTGCTTCAAAGTTCTGACGCAAAATGGCGAATGAGTGGACAAATCACAGTCCATGATTTTCTATTCTAGATGTTCTTTTTAGTGCTAGACCTATTTGCGCAGGATCATAATATTTTAATTAGATAGGATATTTGTCCGTAGACATATGTTTATTACTTTTTTTGCGGAAGTCTCTTCATTAATGTTATTTTTGTTATCGTCTTCACTGAGTTGTTCTGTCTCGCTGATTTCAAGTGACACTTGTATTACAATACAGAACCAAACCTTTGTGATAAATCTTACGATCAATTAAAACGATCCCATTCTGTCACGGTTATTATGTAATTATATTAACAAAGTATGAAATGGAAGTTAAATTCAATTAAATTCAATTCAGTTTTATTTGTATAGTGCTTTTATCAATGAACATTGTCACAAAGCAGCTTTACAGAAATATATAAATTCAGGATATAAATTTTAAATGTATGAATTTATCCCTAATGATCAAGCCAGATGTGACGGTGCTGAGGAAAAACTTCCTGAGACAATATGAGGAAGAAACTTTGAGAGGAACCAGACTCAAAAGGGAACCCATCCTCATCTGGGAGACACCGGATAGTGCGATTATAAATCATTCCCTTGTTTAACTGTGTACTACACGGACAAATAGTGCAGTTGTGTGACCAGGAAATTCATTCTAGTTTTCAGAAGTCTGTTTTGTTGAAAATATCAACTGTTCACTGATGGAGACTAGAGTGCAAAACCGTTCGTGGGAATTGCACACCTAAAGCTATTATAAAAACTGTAGTCCTAAACCATAGTAGCAAAACTGTTCATATAAATTGAAGTACAAAGTTTGATACCAAAGTGGTTTCTAAGTGGTTCCATCCACAGTAATCTCATGTAAATTTAAGCTGTCCGTGTGGGGCCTCAGCAGCAGCGAGTAATTTCCAAGTTTCTCCAACCAGAAGTGGGGCATCAGGATGGATCAGGCAGGTCCGGAGAGCAGAAGGGATCAGGAGCACTGGTATCTCAGGAGTAGTATGTGTAGCATGAGAGAGAGACTGATTACTAAGTATGCTTGTTGTCATGTAATGGTTAAGGACGATGTACATTGCGTGCAGAGTGCAAACAGGGACTCCTGCAAGACTAGCTACGACAGTATAACTAAAAGTACCAGTGCATCAAACATAATTTAAAAGTAACTATACGGTGTTTTGCTTGTTGGTATTGAATTTACCTGCCTGTGTCAAATCTCTGAATCAGCTCTGTTCATATTAATAGCTTGCTTAAAATATAACTCTTACAATATGTGTTTATTTGCATGCAGGCTACACACTAATTTTGCATATAAGCAAGTTACTTTACTTAGTTAGATTTGTGAGTTATGGTACAATTGCACGATTCATGGAAAAAAAGAGTATTTTTTAAATAAATATCTTAGTATTTAGATATACTAAAGAACGAAAGTAAATACATGTTTAACAATATAGGGGCTTTCAATGATAACAGCTCAAGGACCAAGCACATCCGAATAGTGTTTGCAGTGATAATGGCTTCTGCCCATGCTGCAGTATTTGACGCGCTTATGCTTTTGTGCTTATTCTTCCAAAACTGAAACGGTTTTCATTTGTTGCATACTTACACACAGTTAATTATGTGCATACAATATATATGTTACAGTGCAAATATGCATATATGTTTCAGGCTTTTCGCATAAGTACTCCACCTACACCTCGTCATGTAGCTAAGTAGACCATTTCTTTTTTGTTTGCCGACAGATGGAACGATCAAAGAACGGCACCGGTAAGGATTTGTCTTCAGTTTTGAGAATGATTTAAAAAATTCAATGAGATTTCAATATGATTTCCTATTAATATTGATAATAGTGTAGACCATAAATACGCCGTTTTATCTAGTAGGCTAATTATAGAACTGAGAATTTCATTGTTTTGTAAATTATATATACGTGCAGTAATAATCTATTTAGCTAAACAAAAACGTAGCAAAACGAACATTCGATTCTAAAAACCCTCAGTGCTGTACACCACATCAACCTATAACTGAACATTAAATCTCATAATTTGCAATATTCATATTTATTAACTATATATAAATATTTTAAGCGCTATACAATCCTCTCAATCTCACCTCAGTCTTATTGCTGTTCAAAATAATGTTTTGTATATTAACTACACATTTAAACATGTTAACTTGTACTACCAATTAGCATCCAGGTATTGACTCCGTTCAATCAGTTACCAGTGTAATTTAGAAATAAACTGCAGGATGAACATTCACCCTCCCTGGTTGTCATATGATAGGGAGAGCTGGCTGGTGGGTGGGAACTGGCAGGTGACCAAATTGGGACATTTTTTTTTCGCCACTTCCCCGTCAGAATGCTTAGACTGTATACTGACTATATTTGAGAATTTATTTTTATTTATTTATTTTTTTGGAGTATTGGTCTATATGGCAGCATATTCCAGACTTTATTCAAATTCTAATGCTATCAAGAAAATGTTATTTCAAAGCTGTATTTGCAGCTGCATTTCTTGTGTGTATGTGTGTGAATAAAAAAAAATGCAGAATATGTATTTACAATTGCATTTTCATGAATAACTGTGTACAAGGGCGGCTGCCAAAATGAATTTTTATTTTCAGTGCCCAAACTGGTCTGATTCTGTCAAACTGAAGTAATAGAAATCCTTATATTTGAGATTGCACTTGCCTATCCACAGGGTACAACTCAGCTAAAAAGAAATGACTCAGCAATCCTGGTTCCGTTTGGATTTTTACTGTCAACAAGGTAAACCTGTCAAACACTACTGGAGGGACATTTTGATGCAGAGCGCCGGTTTCGGAGAAGAAAAATTCATTCCTGTCGCTTTTTAATCTCTTTTTAAATCCATGACTGTTTTAATACTCAACTAATATGCAGTAAGTGCGCGCGCACCTTAAAGGCGGATGGACTTCTCAGTGGGGATGCAGAATATGACACAACACTGACCAAAGTGATTAAAACACATCGTTAACCGAAAGAAAACTTTCACTGCTGATAAAAATAGAGTTAAGCCTTCAAGGCTTGTAAATTAGCTACCATGCAGGAGCAGCCATCTAGTTAGCCTGACTGCTACTTGGCATTAAAAAAATAAGGTTCACACAAACTATATCAGGGGTACAAGACGAACACGACCCACAATAAATGGAAAAAATAGTAACAATAATTGAAATAAATAAAGCGTGTTGCATTGTCCTGCTTCACTAGAGAAACTGTTAAACCTAGCCATTAACTTGTGAACCTTTCATTAATAAGTAGTAACACACAGTGTTAGCAGATCGCTACAACATTAAATACACCTCATACATCTTATAATAAATAATTTCATGAAAAACATTACTTATCAAAAGTAAGAGCGGCCTAAAGTTATTAACTAGACCAAGGTTAACTAGATTTTAAATATGGAGAACAAACCCTTGAGAACTTGTACCTACTTACGCATATAAACATAGCCACTGAGCTGCTAGTTGAAGTCAGCCACCGACAGAAAACAAACAAACAAACAAAACAAACAAACAAACAAACAAATAAATAAATACATACATACATACATACATACATACATACATACATACATAAATAAATAAATGATGACATCATCACCAAAAATGCACAGTTGATTCAGCTCAGGATAACAGCAGAGGCATATCATTTTTATATCACAAAATGGATTCGTAAAGCAAGAAAATATCCAAACGACAAAATGTGTAACTAAAAAGTTCGTTTATAAAGTTTTAGTGAAAATAGGTAACTCGCTGTTTATTTAGTGAACATTTTACACTCTCTTTGTTCAGCAAGGTACCGATATTACAGTTCTTTCGTGCTGTATCTCTAAAAGCAGGTCGCGAAAGAATTGCCTTTAATATCAATATTAATTTCTGTCATAGCGTCCTTCTTTTTTCCTGCGCTTTAAAAAAACTATTTAAAATATAATTTGATGGTAGAATAAAACTATAATCTTTTACGCTCTTGATTCTGCCATTCTCCTGAGTCCTGATATCAAATACCTCCTGAGCTAGTTCTACTGGGCTCTAGGTCAACGGGAGAAGCTCGTCCAAGCAACGGTTGAAAGCTAGGTCACTGCGTCTAACTAATATAAAAATGGCGTTATTTCAGAGAGCACGCCATGTTATTTAACAAAGACTGTCAGTGAGAAAGATTAATAAGGGACGAAATGGAAAATGGGTCATGGAGGGGTCAGACCAAAGTTGGTGATTAGCCTAACACTTGTGAGTGCTGCGCACAGTGAGGTCTAGTGAACGCCCACGCTGAACTTTAGCAAAAAATTAATCGCACGTGGATTTTCAAAGCGGATTTTATCAGAATGTCAGGGTTTAGCAGCACGAAGATCATCGTTAAATGGTAGAGCGAGCATCACGTGGAACACTCTCTCTCTCTACCAGTCAATATTAACTGAGCTTTGCGATGCTTTGCACTGCCTACATTTGGAAAAGAGTCGGAAAATGGTGAGATGCCTATGGCAAACGAAGGGTAGGCAATAGTTTCAATTACAACAAACTGTCTTGTGGCTAGAAGCTAAACTGGATAAGCTCTGGTTTTCGTGGCCTCCTATCCTTATTTTATTTTGCTCTAAGGAAAGTCAATAGACCAGAAAAGATAATGAATTGATATAATGAAGCAAGGCTTTGCTCATGACCTCATTATCATTAATCAACAACAATAACACCAACAGCAACAAAGAAAGCAAACAACAATCTTTCAAACAGAAGCACAAGCAAACAAAATATATAATTAATAAAGCTTCCTGTAATATTTTTAAATAAATGTCAACCAATAAACAGTTTAGAAGAAAGGTAGCGTATATAGTGTGAAATGATAATGTATGCGAAAGCGAGCTTTCCATTTGACATATTACTATGTCTCCCATAGGTAGGCGCTATTTTTTTTTATTTGGGCAGGCTCTCCTTCCAACTGGCAAGAATTTCTTTACAATTATCTAAACTGTTCTAAAATGAATAAAAAGCCGTGGACTAGTGAAAATTAGACGATCGTAAGGAACACTGTCTGCAAAGGCAGATTTTTATATAAAAGGATATAAAGAATTTATAAAGATTTTTAATACATTTAACAAATTCTGGTGTTACATTTATTATGCAGGTGATAATTGCGTTTGTTTCAGATCCTGTATGTATTTCTATTCATTTAACTTTGGTGTTGTTATTTATTGCTTAACTAACTAAACTCCAAATGAAATGTGCTGCATTAAAGGCCCAGCACATGAAAATTATAACAACTGATGCAAAAACATGAATCAAAGTGTTGCAAAAATCAAATTCTACTTTCACTGAACTCTATATTATTCTCGAATGCCTGGCCTTTTTGTGCCTTTGCTTGTGCTTATTGGACATAGTCCTCTCGATCTTCTACTAGTGAACATTTACCATGTTACTTTTTCTTGCCTGGATCTTTTTTGAAAAATATGATTTGTATCTAAATGACCTAAATAGCGTCACAGAGTATTACTGTAAACCAGATGTTCTCATTTAAGTTTTTTTTTATTATTATTTTGTTACAGTAAATCACAACCCAAAATTAATAAAGTTATTACATTTACAATAAAAACGTTCAAGAAAAAAAATCCTATATAGGCAGAATATTATTGTACACGATTAAATAATGAATTTAATATTTAAATTGGTAGATTACTTTCTTAAAGTTGTACTTAGCAGTCCGGAGTTTATTCCTTCTTTTTTCTAGTTAAAGTAGTCCGAGGTTTGAGAAACAAGTGTTTGTCATCATAGGCTGTTTATTTTCACTCAAGGTACACTGCGAAATTAGAACCTTAAAGGTTCTTCATTTGTCCATATGGGGAAACCGTTGAATGGTCTATGTAGAACAAGTGTTTCCCTATCAGAAGGGGTTCCAAGTACAACCCTAAGAGCTCTGATTTATTCAATGCACCGTTGAAGAAACCGTGAAGCACTATAAACTGCAGGTGTATGCTAAATTCTGATAAATACATTTTCTTTAGATATTACAGTCTATGATAGTCTGCACGATACTATAAAAGAATTGTTTGTCCCTATTATTAACTGAATGAACGCGTGAACAGGAATCTGATAGGCCTATTATTAATTTCTAAGGAGAAACTAAAGGCTGTATACTTATTCTTATAGATCCTCTTGTACAAGCTATTTCAAAGAGTAGGTTGGTCTTCTCCGTATTAGTGGGCATATTTATTTCAATGACCTCTTAATCATCTATGTTGATAACTTTTTAAGATCTCATATTTTTAATTTTACGAAGAGACAGAGACGCGTGGTCAGTCCGTCAAATTATCCTTGTGCTCATTCTTATCTTCCGATTGGTGCTTGTTTAGCCGGTACCCACGGAAGATTTTGATTGGTCTTTTTTTTCACGTGACTAGACAACTTCGTACATTTGACAGAGGGAGTAGGTGGGTTTTTGAAGACATCAGGAAAAAGACAGCACGATAAAAATAGAATAGTTGCACTTCACAAATTAATAACCATGAGTTCATACTTGATCAACTCGAATTACATCGAGCCATCTTTCCCGCTTTGCGAAGAATACGAAGACAACGGATACATCTCAGTTTCTTCCGACTACTACGAGCGACCGAAAGAATCAGGCTTCTCCCATCACGAAGGGGTGACATATCAGCGGTCAAACTACCAAGACTCGAGCTATGATTACGGTAACGTCTCAACCAACGGCCTCGTCGACTTAAACGATCGGCTTCACATACAACCTCGGTCTGTTCCACAAAATCATGGGCCCCACCTGGGTACCGAGGGCTGCACAACGACGGCAAACAAGGATTGCAGCCTCGCCACTGAAGCTCACTCTGACCCGCAGAAGGGAAAAGAGCCAGTAGTGTATCCTTGGATGAAAAAAGTCCACGTTAATTCGAGTAAGTATATGTCACGATCAATAAAACACCAGTAATCAGTTTGAAGGTGTTAGTGGGAACACATGAAATGAACCTGCTAAGTAGCATGTTTAACCCTTATCTGGGCGATTTATTACCCAGGACGTGTTGTCTCGGTAATTAGGATTTTGCTAAATTTTACTATCTGCTTTTGTTTCATGCTGTTTCAAAGACGCTCCGTCGTTTATAGGTGGTTTTCGATAATGCTTATCATACCTTTGGGCATGTTGGCTCCCGTATAACAGCCTAAACTAGACACAATACGGTTGGTTGAAAATGAAACACATCATCAGTAACACGTAATCGAATCTAACCATATAAGACACATCTGTGCTGTTCTTCAAGATTTTTTTGGCTGCTTGGTGTTCATGGTAATAAATGAGTGCTATGTGTATCCATGGTAAATTTTTGTTTATTTGTTTGTTTAGTAACCGCGAACTACGCTGGAGGAGTGCCTAAGAGGTCTCGCACCGCCTACACTCGCCAGCAAGCTCTTGAGCTTGAGAAAGAGTTTCACTTTAACCGGTACCTGACCCGCCGTCGGCGCGTGGAGATAGCGCATACAATGTGTCTATCAGAGCGACAGGTAAAAATCTGGTTCCAGAACCGCCGCATGAAGTGGAAGAAAGACCACAAACTGCCCAATACGAAGATCAGATCTAGCAGCTCTTCTTCCTCCAGCCACCAGGTGAAAACGGACGCGGGCCAGCAGCAGACATTACTTCCCACTCCATGTTCATTAAGTCTATAGTGGTGGGAGAACATTAGAAATGAGCAAGGCGAGAGAATACAGAGCAGTGTTCGGACTAACTTCACAGTGTTATTTTCTATTTAATACTGAAGAAATGGGTGCTTCAGTCTGCTTTTCCCATTCAGATTGATCCATTTGTCACCTCTCTTTACTCCGACGTTTTGAACTGGAGAATCCACCCATCTAACGGGTAGATAACTTTGCTTCTTTTTTCTTTTCTGCAATAATGAAAACACGACATTCTTTCTGTCAATATTAGACAGTGTCCGCCATTTATGAATTGGAAGCGTGAATCTTACATTTGGACCGGAGTTCCCTTCGTGGTGATGGGCTGTGATGCGTGTACAAATTTGATTAAAGCACAAATGTAGGAATAATCTCATTCTAAAAAAGAATCCGTAAACTTAGTCTTTGTTAGTTCCATGTCTTTGTGTGTAGTGTGTTCAATGTCATTCAAGCTGTGAATAATCGTGTACTTAGTTATTTGTACACCAGTGCAATGCTGTAGCATTTGAAGTAACTGTATCAGAGGAAACAAGAAATGCGTTTATTGTCAGTAATTCATACATTTAGATTAGGCAGACTCAATAATCCAATGCTGCTGTGAGAGCAGTACAGGGGCTAAATATCAGATCGACTTCATTAAAGGCTTAATTATGTTATATATATATATATATATATATATATATATGTGTGTGTGTGTGTGTGTGTGTGTGTGTGTGTGTGTGTGTATGTAATGTACTCTGTCGGAGGTTAACTTATTCAATGCTGGCAATTTACAAATAAAAATATAATGAAAAATAATGCGCCAATATAAAACAATTATGTTATTGTGTATTATATTCGCTCCGAATTCTCCAAAGCTGAAAAAAAGAAGTCAATGTATAGACTTAACCTTTATTTATTGTTTGCGTAGTGGTTATCCTACCATTACTAGGCATCATTTATGTAGCTGGGCTTGGGTACGATTCTAGAAAGCATTATGGAATCAATTATTTCAATTCATTTGTCTTCAGTAACTGCTTTTTTGTTGCACCATTTAAACGTACAGAAGCTGACGTGGTTCTTTTCCACTGAAAAAAACTGGAATATGTGGTCGGTCAAATTTAAGAGAACGTATTACGTAATGTTGACAAACTTAAATCAAAACGCGATTTCACTGCTCATACTGAACTTAAATGTAAACGAGTTTCTAATTACTAGATTGAATTGTGTAGAGTGAGTGTGATCAATTCTGGGAGTATGTAAGCAAGCAATTACATAATGAAATCTCGCGAGAATGTTGACACTGACAGGAGCTGCGTTAAATTGGCGCAACTAAAACGCGTGTGGTAGAACAGCACAGGGGTGATGTGGCTGTCTCAGAAAGCCAGTGACCTTTTATTCAGGGCTTTGAAATATACAAGATCAAATCATCTTGGATGTACAAAAAACAATTGTGTTAGTGTAACTCAATTCAGTCACGTGGAACTGATGTATGTGTTTGAATTAAGTAAATTCGGGAGTTTTTTTTTTTTAGTGTAGATATTGGCTGAAAACTTTAGGTAAAAAAAAAAAACAAAAAAAAACGTTGAGTAATTGCAAAAACTACCAGGAAAAACTTCAAATGTATCGCCTATTTTTCTGACATCTGTAGTAAAGTAGATTCCTAAAATTAATCGATATGTTCTTTGTATGAAAATATATTCCTATTTTTTTCCTCTAGAGTTTTTTTTTTATTAAACGTAATATTTAGCTTTAACGAATACACAGTGATACCTCCTGCAGTATTTTTAAATTAAATGGCATACATCGTCCATATGCATGTACAGAATTAAGGATTTCAGACTGAGCGCCTACTTTTTTTTTTTTTTTTTTTTTTTTTTTAGTATTATTACCGTGTTGTTGTTGTATAAAGAATTTATTTTTGTTGCTTATGCGATGCCAGACAAACCATCCATCCACTATTATAATTCATTGTTCTGACTTTGAAAATTGTTGATTGTAGCAACGGACATCCAAAGCACCTTTTCATCGCAGCTAAAAAATGACCCAGTGTAAGGCGGTACCTGTCAAATAGTTTGAGTTCACCCAAAGGACACAGAGTAGCTGTCCAATCATCAGTGCAGCACTGTGCACGACCCCTAATCTCTGACCTTACTATCTCAAGTGCCCTTTCACGCAGTCTTTTTTTTTTTTTTGACGCGTGAAGACAGCAAATTAGCCCACTGATAACTGTATATATGTTTTTAATAAGAAAATTATACAGCAATGCAGCAAAGTCTTGCGGATTACTTAAAGTGGAAGGTATTATAAATCTGTTTAGTAAAAGTAGTGTGTAGGCCGTTCCAATGAAGGCCAAAAAGATTCCCGGATGTAAATTTAAACTTCAGTTGTGCAGTCGCTTCACATCTCGATCCATCGTGCTGTTTACCCACGTAACATACAATGAATTACACTGGTAATTCTGGTGACATTTTCTGTTAGGACACGTTTATGTAACGTTTATGGACTGTGTCTACAGGTGTCTACATTTTGTAACATTCAGTAAGTTTCCCGACACTGGAGAGGACAAAATGAGTTAAAGCTGTCTAGGTTTACGGTAAAATAACAAGCTGCGTTTCCCTCATCTCATTAATTTGAAGGGAGAGTACAGGAAAGACTGCTGAGCAAACAACTGGATTGGAGCTGCTATAACATAATAACAGTCAATAACTTGTCTCGTGGACGTTCCACGACATTAAATGTAACTATAAACTGTTAAAAGCACGATGTGTCGTTCATTAATAAATTCATGTTCAGTTAATGTGCCAGATGGGCTGGTTTGAATATTTCAGAAACTGCTGATCTCCTGGGATTTTCACACACAACAGTCGATATAGTTGACACAGAATGGTGCAAAAAAACAAAAGAACACCTGGTTGATAAGAGTGGTCAGAGGAAAACGGCCAGATTGAGTTTGAGCTGCCAGAAAGGACATAGTAACTCATATAGTCACTCCTTACAAATCACTCTTTTAAAACCACCTGCCTAATATTGTGTAGATGCCCCTTGTGTCACCAAAACAGCTCTGACCAGTTGAGGCATGGACTTCCTAACACCTCTGCTCTGGTATCTGGCACCAAAACATTAGTAGCAGATCTTTTAAGTCCTGTATGTTGTGAGGTGAGGCCTTCATGGGTTGGACAAGTTTGATCAACACATCCCACAGATGCTCAATCAGATTGAGATCTGGGATTGATGGAGGCCAAGTCAACACCTTGAACTCTTTGACATGTCAGTATACTGCTGAAAGAGGCCACTGCCATTACTGAATACCATTGCCATAAACTTGGGCTGCAACAATGTTTAGGTAGATTATGTCAAAGTAACATCCACATGAATGCCAGGACCCAAGGTTTCCCAGCAGCACACTGCCCAGATCATCACATTGCCTCTGCCGGCTTGACTCCTTCCCATATTGCATCCTGCTGCCATCTCTTCCCTAGGTAAGCAGTGCACATGCACCCAACCATCCACATGATGTAAAAGAAAATGTGATTCATCAGATCAGGCCACCTTCTTACATTGATCCATGGTGCAGTTCTGATGCTATGCCCAATGTAGTTGTTTTCAGCAGTGGACAGGGGTCGCATGGGCGTTCTGCCTGGCCTGCATCTATGCAGGTCCATAAGCAGTATGCTGTGATGCACTGTGTGTTCTGACACCTTTCTACCATGGCCAGCATAGCCAGCCTTTGCTCCTCACACGCATCAGTGAGCCTTGGGTGCCCGTGACCCTGTTTCTGGTTCACTGGTTGTCCTTTCTTGAACCACATTTGATAGGTACTAACCACTGCATACTGGGAACACCTCACAAGACCTGCCCTTTTGGAGATGCTTTGACCCAGTCATCTAGAAATCACAATTTGGCCCTTGTCAAAGTCAATCAGATCTTTACGCTTGCCCATTTTTCCTGCTTCCTCATCAACTTTGAGAACTGACTATGCACTTGCTGCCTAATATATCCCAACCCTTGACAGGTACCACTGTAATGAGATAATCAATGTTATTCAATTCACCTGTCAGTGGTTTTTAATGTTATGGCTGATCTGTGTATATGCAACTACCTGCTCTTCTTAAAACAATGGCTATCAGTATATCACTATTAGATCAAGCATTAAATATTTAGTACTAATTTTTTTTCTCATTTATTGTATTAGTTTATAACTGCATACCGTGTGGAAGTGTGGAAGTCAGAAGTCTACAGTCTACAAGTGTACAGGTCTGCAAGTCAATACACTCTACAATAGTATGATTTCTGATTTGCCCTTTAGTTCGATGGTAATTTTTACTTTATCGGCGTAGACTATCTCATTACAAGTAATCACATTTTTTGTTCATATCACTCTTAGTCGAATCTAATGTTTGAGAACAAATAGGCCTAGTTAATATTAACCTTATGAAAACTGATTTTTTTTTAAGGTTCTGCTTGCCTTAAAATGTTCCCAAAAGGTTCAAGTGGTTGGAGAAATGATTAGTTTACAATGCGCGTTATCCGTAGTAGAAATACATGTAGTCGACTACAGAGCCCTTTGCATGTAAATCACACTACTCATACTAATCATAACAAAACCACAACAGAACTGTCATAGTAAAGATGACGTCTATTTATTTCATGAATTTTATAGCACGGGCAGATGACAAAAGCTAAACATTAAGAAATTTATATGGCAGATGTGATTACATGATTGCCGGAACAATTTGTGTTTATTTTCAGCACACTATCCATTAGTGTACCTCAGACCATAGAAAACTCTTAAAAATAAACGTACATAACAATTAAAAAAAATAAATAAATAAAACATAAATAAATAAAAATAAAAATAAAACATGCTGGCTCCATAGTAATCACTTTTGAAACAATATTAGTTCTTTGTTACAAATTAGTAAAACTTTTAGTAAAATTTCTGTAACATTTCGCATTGCAATTCCAAATGTTTTTAATAGGGGGACATCTTAATGTTTTTCCAGTGTGCTGACTGTCTTATTATATTAGCCTTGATGTTGGCGCATATAAAGTGTCTTTGGATGGGTTTGGCGGGTAACGATATCTTTTGTGCCAGTTCCAAACGCCAGGACTGAAAAATACATTTTTCTTTCCATGGCAAAGCTCCATAAACATACAAGAGTAGAAATTGACTCTGGCGAAATTTCTCATTGTTTAAATAGCAGAGGATGATGGTCTAAATCCAAAATCCCTAATGCTAAAATATGATATTTGTCACTGTATTTATATGCAACATCCACGTGGGATTTAATGTTGTCAGAAAAGTTCAGGTGAGAAGGCGAAAAAGGACACAGCTGCATCTGAAAGAGATAAACAAGCTAAATACAATCCCATGCTTTAAGAAATTGTTAAATTAAGGTCATTAGCAGAAAAAGTGTTGTTTAAATTTGAACAAAAAGTCTTAAGCACTGGCAGGTTTTCAACAATTCCTAATTAAAGAAGTTTTTTAAAACTCATAACTCCCGGAAAAGTAAATTATACTACGTTCAAGAAACTTTTACTTCTGTAAAAGTTACATATAAATACAATTACTTGCATTAATCTGAAAATAGAAGAAAATGTCCTAGGGCAACATGAAGGCAGAGAATGGGGGAGGTTTTTTGTCCGATTGAGTTGATTAAAGGTCTTCAAGTCTACCACATATCCACTAGACCTGTCATGCGGGTTAAACAATATGTTATCGAAAATGAGCACCAAACGTGCCACATCACAGATATCTCGTGAGACAGATGACCTCCCAGGAGCCCAGTATTTTCCAAGCATACCCACAATGCTTATTAAATTTATGGTTATATTGTGCATTCTGGTATGAATTTTATGTTCATATATAAGTGACTGATCATTATATGTTAAGATACTATCGGCAGTGATTAACCGCGGAGTTACTGGTACTCTGCGTCGTAAGGTTGAGCCACTCTCTGTTTTTTAAGGTAAAATACAAAGCCCCGTAATCGCCGAAAGAGGGCCACATTTCACGGATGACTGCTATAGTCTTTTGATGCGCAAATTCAATTGATAGCTAGGTATGTCCTGTCCACAGCGAGCACATGATTTTTGTTCTTTAGCAAGAGAATGGGAGTGGAGCAATGCAAAAAAAACAAAAAAAAACAACAACAACAAAAAAAAAAAAAAAAAAAAAAAAAAAACAGGTGGAAGCACTTAGCTCCCGATAATAGAAAGAAAGCACAGTGCTTGAGTGATCAGCATGTCAAACATAGCCAGGGATTTCCTCGTTCAGAAAAGCTCCAGCCCCTCCCCTGTAGGGCTTCACACCCATTCATCTACAATCAACAGACACTCGAAACTTTAAATAAGCCTATCCTCATCTCGCGCAATTCCACGCACAGCCAGCGCCACAAGCTGGTAATAAAGTCAAGGTTCATCATACGTAGTGTTAAAAAGACTTCGACGAGGACATAAAAAGGTGTAAAACATGGAAGTTTCGAAAAGTAACGGGTCCTCGAGCATTCAGTGCTACTCTGTATTTTATCTCCTCAGTGATCCGACTGCGTGGCAGACTGTTCTCATAGTGTTTCACGTATTGAAATAAATGTTTTAAAGCTGGGTCGTGAATCACGTGATCAGGGCGCAAAATATAGACGTGAAATAATGCCTGGGAGGTGGTGTGCGATCAAGCTTTGGTCTGGTATGGTGTGATCCCACTCCATTCAAAAGAGCTGAGTCGGGCCATTGTGACTACACTGAAGATAGATAGATAGATAGATAGATAGATAGATAGATAGATAGATAGATAGATAGATAGATAGATAGATATGTTGATA
>JAKKZN010000023.1:16515085-16526217 GCA_033441825.1 Pangasius elongatus
GGACTGACAACACTGCATCACTGGTCAGGAAATCACAGCAGCGTCTCTACTTCCTGCGCAAACTGAAGAGAGCCAGACCCCTGCCCCCATCATGTGCACCTTCTACAGAGGCACCATCAAGAGCATTCTGACGAGCTGCATCACTGTGTGGTATGGCGCCTGCAACTCTTCCTGCCAAAAGACCCTCCAACGCATTGTGAGAGCAGCTGAGAAGATTGTTGGTGTCTCTCTCCCCTCCCTCCAAGACATTTACAGCACACGTCTCACCTGCAAAGCCCTCCGCATTGCAGGTGATCCCACCCAACCGACTCACAGCTTCTTCAGCCACAGCCATCAGGGAGGAGACTGCAGAGTCTTCAGGCCAGGACCAGCAGACTGAAGGACAGCTTCATCCACCAGGCTGTCAGGAAGCTCAACTCTCTCCCAGGTCTACCTCCCCTCCCCTTTCCTGCCTCATTCACTGACAAACCCTGACACCCCCCCACCAATTCCCCAGGACCTGCACCAGTCACCTGTGCAGCATTAAAAAATGCTCTATCTCATACAGCATTGGACTGTAATCTACCTGCTCGGACACTTTACTTGTCACTTTAACTTTGTCACTTTAACATTCTGATAAGCTCTTTGCACTACTCACTTTACATCTGCACTGTTTACACTCTATCTGTTATACTTTGATCTGATTTACTCTCTTACTTTATTAGTTCTACATTTATACTTTATTTATAGTTCCATTTGCATTTAAATTTTTTTAATTATTTTTTTTTGTGTGTGTTGTTATCTGTAAGCACCTTGGGTTTGAGAGTAACAATTTCAATTCTCTGTATGTGCTGAACATGTGGCAGAATTGACAATAAAGCTGACTTTGACTTTTACTTTGATTATTAATAATTTGGGACCCACCCCCCACCCCCACCACCATAGTCCTGCAATAGAAATCTCCAAGGCCAATTTTATGGAGCCTATAAAATAAATTGTAAAATGTTCTATTGAATCAAAGGAATTATAAAAATCTAAAAGGAGAATAGATTTGACATTGTAAATAATGTCTTAATAACCTAACATATTCAAAATCAATCTAATGTTGTTTGAAATATGCCTATTTTGTATAAAATCTGATTATCATCTATTATATTATGTAATACACATTTTAATCAATTGCTTTAAATTTGGCTAAATATATGTAATATATGTAATATATGTATAAGTCATTATTTAATAATGAAATTTGACACCAATTCTCAATTAAGAGGATGTAACAATTTCAGGATGTTTCAATTCCTTTTCAGTGGCTTTATTTCACTGTGCACATGTAAATACATACACACATACACACAGATCTGTGCTACTGTGACATCATTCGCTCTCTCTGGCTGGTTACGGGTTTCTCTGGAAGCACAAAAAGACACACATAAATAAACTCAGGCTAATACAACACAGGTAAAAATCATCACGCATTTCCTGCCGCTTGGACTTTCCTCCTCTCCATCCACAGCTGAAGCTCAACCACACCCCTGCCACCACAGTGGAGTTCTTTGTTAGGTTTTAAAATTCCAAAAAAGTCCATCCATTCACAGGGATTTACTGGGTTTTTTTTCACTGATTTATAGCTTTAAGAACCTCATGCAAATCAATAGAGCTATTACATGAATCACAGTCCATCTAACTTATCTAATTTATACTAGGAAGAGAAACAAAGAAATCAGGAACAGACTGCTGGCAAAACTTGTTAGTATATAACTTGCAGTGAAATTCAGCACAAACGTTTGATATAGTCTGATCATTTGTGATGTTTCCATCAATTCTCAGTTGCTGGATCCAATTATTTTTAGTTTGCTGCTTTTCTAGCCTGTAAAAAGTAGCCAAGTTCGGCTCACCATTTTTGAGCCACTTCTACAGGATCTAACATAGACCCTTTCAGCTTTTTGCTTACATATTTCTTCTGCTTACATATTTGTGTTGTAATTGAATACATTTGTCTGTCTTTTCAGAAAGATCACAAAAGTCATGGACAATGTGCTACTAAGCCACCAGAGCGCACCCTTCCTGGAGTTTTTAGCTCCTCCTTGGTTCCTATAAAATGCACATGGACTCACACTAACATTGCCCCAACAAGCCTTACAGATTGCCTTTTCATTCTCTTAAGATCTATTCTGTTGATACCATGTTGGATTTCTGTGTACGACCTTGACTCTCTGTATTGCTCTTTTGGGTTTGCCTTTGTCTTGATTGATCTGGATTTACTGTGTGTCTACTATTGCCTGTAAACCATGGAATTGTGTTTTGGAATGTGTTTGCCCTCTGATTATTGTGTATGACCTGAACTGGCCTTTTGGATTTGGAATTTTTGGATTTTGCACTATTCTGTTAATAAATCTCTTGCATATGTATCCTAACTTCCCTGGTGAGTCTCCTGTATTATAGAAGGATCCCTGTTACCCATGGAGCCAGCAGAGGTTTGAGATTTCCACTCTGCCATTGCCTCACAAAGGCAACTACTGAGTAGCCATGCCCAACACGTTCAATACATCTCCACAGTGATAGAAGTCATCCGTGTCTGCATGAGGATCCTAATCCCTCACTAACCTTCATTGTGGAGGTAGATGGTTTGGGGAATACAGTGGGCGCTGAACTATTACAGTGTCATGGAACCCTGAGTAAAGTGCATCCTTTGCCTTCTTTTCAAGAAAGCTGAGCCAAGCAGAATGGAACTACAACACAGGACATCGTGAGGTACTGGCTATCAAGTCAGTGCTAGAAGAATGGTAGCCCTGGCTCAGATCACAGATCACTCCTTGATCACAGTATGAATACATCAATACTTGAATACATCAAGACAGCCAAGCTTCCAGGTGAGCCTTTTTCTTAGGAGATTCAATTTCACAATAATGTATGCTGTAACCCTGGATAAAATATCACAAATGCAGATGCCTTTTCTGGAATGTTTGAAAGTCCTCAGTCTAACCCACACCCTGAAATGACTATCTGAATACTGTTTAATGGAACATCTTAGAACACATCATGAGGGAACAGCATAAAGTTCCCACTCCACCTGAATGTCTAACCACAAAAACATATGTCCCTCAAACCCTGAGAGACAATGTCATTCAATGGTACACACTTCACATGTGCTGTCTGTGCACCTCGTAACTCAAGAGAGCCACATGCAGGCCTAGTTGAACCTCTGCCCATCCATCAGAGATCTTGGTCACATATCGTCCTTGATTTTATCAAAGCAATGATACCATTATGATACCCATGTAACAAGGTAATACCATGATCCTTACAATACTTCACAGATTTTCTAAGGCTCATTGATTTGTACTCCTACCCAAAGTCTCAACAGCCATGGACTGTAATATTATTTACCTACGAATACGAACACATCACACCAATTCTTCAATCATTACACTGGCTTCCCATTTCCGCCCGAATTGAATACAAGGCCTCCCTCCTCACACATCAGTGCATCTATGGCAACGCCCCAACTTACCTTAAAGAACTCCTCACCCCACAGATTTCAGCACATCCCCTCCGCTCCACAAACACTCATCGTCTCCTCCCCCCTAGGACTAAGACCCGCACCGTTGGGGATCGAGCCTTTTGCGCTGCTGCTCCTGGCCTGTGGAATGCCCTCCCTGAACATCTGAGGGCTCCACAAATGACTGATGCTTTTAAAAGGGGTTTAAAAACTGACCTTTTTAAAAAGTGTTTTAAATATTTAGTGTTTAAATTTCTGTGCTAATCTCAGTTGGCAGCTGGTTTTAATTGCTGTTATTAAGACTCTTTATGTAGCACTTTGAGATTTTCTTTAAAATGTAAAGTGCTTTATAAATTTATTATTATTACTCAAATAATATTTAAGGAGGTATTCAGGTTTCATTCTTTATTGGCAGATAGTGTGTCTGTGTCTGATCAAGAGGTTCAAGTCATGTAAAGAGTATGTCACGCCTTTTACAAATGTTTGAATATCAATATTAGTCTGTCAGGATACCCCCCACAGGCCACTGGCCAAACCAAAAGACTGAACCAGGAAATCAGAAGGTTCCTGAGAACCTACTGCTCCCACAACCGACATAGTGGAGCTGCTTTCTACCATGGCCCAAATGCACAGAATTCCCTCATGCACTTCCTAACAGGACTCATATCATTCCAGTGTGTCCTAGGCTGCCAACTACCTCTATGGTCAGTGGAACCATTCAATATTCCTATAATAGAAAAATGGATCAAGAAGCATGAAGAAACATGGGAAGCAGCCCCTTGCCATACTACAATGAATCATTCATTGACAGAAACTTCAAGTAGACAGACATCAGTGTCCCCATCCTCATCTGAGACAAGGGCAAAGAGTCTATTTGTGTACCAAGGACCTTCAACTTAAGCTTCCATCATGCAGCTTAAGTCCAAGTTTGGCCCATTTAGAATAATCAGACAGGTCAACTCAGTCACATACTGATTAGAACTTCCTTCCTTATACCTTAGAGCACCCACCTTCCAGGTATCTTTGTGGAAACCCTGGGACTCATCTAAACCCAGCCAGGTATCCAGAGCTTAATCACTGCCCCAGGTGATGGAGCACCTGTGTACTTGGTAGCCTGGGAAAGTTACAGACCGGAGGAGCATTCCTGGGTTCCAGCCAAAGATATTTAGGACCCCTAAATGTTCCTATAAAATCACATGAACGCCATACAAACATGGCAAAGTCTTACATTTTACCTTACATTTTGGTCATTCTCATAAGTTCTGAACCATTGTTAGCCTCTTATATTTCTGTGTATTATCTGGACCTTGATTCTCTGTACTGTTATCACACAGATACAATAGTGAGAGCAGCCTGTCAGCATCTCTACTTTCTGCAGAGGATTAAGAAGTTTGCCATTTCCTCTGACATCATGTCAAACTTCTACAGCTGCACCAAAGAGAGCATTGTGACTGGCTGCATCAATGTTTGGTATGGCAGCTGCTCTTCCTCCAACCAAAAAGCCCTCCAGAGAGTGGTGAGAATAGCAGAGTTCATCACTGGAAACAAACTCCCAAGCCAGTTTCCATTGATTAGTCTTTCAGGACCTTACAGGTCATTTACCAAACATGCTGTTTGAGGAAGACCCACAATATCATTAAGGACTGCACTCACCCTGCTCATACCTGTTTACAACTGAAGAACAGTTTTTGTCTCCAAGCCACCACACTGCATAACAGCCAGTAGTCCTTCATCTGTCAATGCACTTTATTACTGCCACTTCCCGACACTCAGATATTTATGCAGATTTAGTATGTACTATTTATTATAGTAGTATTTACTGTTCTGTCTGATTTAATAGCACAACATTTTTACTCTCCCATTGTAACAATTTTAAATTTTACACTTCACTTTACTCTGCCATTGTACACCACTGTCTCATTTACCACCACATAACAGCATCATTCCAACCTTAATATCCAAATATGTGTTTGTCCATGTCTAATAATTTTTGTTCTGTCGATGTCTAAATCTGAGCCTCATCACAGGCATTTCAATGCCCAGTGTACCAGTAAATAACAAATAAACAACATTTGACTCTTGACTTGTTCTTTTGGATTTGACCTTGTCTTTATTTTTAATCTGGATTCACCGTCCTGTTTGCTCTCTGATTATTGTGCACGACCTGGACTGGCCTTTTGTTGATGATTTTTGAATTTTGCACTATTCTTCTTGTATATGGATCCTAATGTCCCTGGTGAGTCTTCTCTGTTACAGATATTTTGCAATCTCAATTTTTTAGAAGTTTCCAATTCTTACAGTAAATATTTTCCTCATTAGTTATTTTCCAATAAAATTCAATAATTTTTCTGATATGAAAAAAAATGACAGCTTCATGTTGAATGATTGAACTATTAAGCTTCCTGTATGAAAACATTGTGTGCAGGTTAACTGGAGATAATACAGAAATGCTAATGTAAATAGCTCTATGGACAGAAAATTGTGAAAGTATGATATTTGTTGAAATATCATCTCCAGAGTTAAGCCAAAAGTCAACCAATTGTTCCATTGTTCCACCTAAATAACTATTGTAGGGGATGGGCTTCTTGCCAAATATTAAAAATGAGTACATTCTTAGAAATATTACATAATGAAACTCCAAAATTTGTTTGCTGTGTCTAGTGAAGGGTAATTGACCAGAAGATGATCCTGTTGAACCATTATATTCAAGCAGGTGTAATCAGTTCACCTTCAATTAAGTGTGGTACTTAACCCACTGAGTCATTCCCAGACTTCTTGCTGACAATGCCACCACATGGGAGAGTTATCTATAGAGTTAAGAAGGACATTTTTTTCACTCCAAAAAAGAGGACAAGGGTACAATAAGATTAGCAAATCACTTTTATTAAGCCAAAATACAGTAGCAAAAGTGATACAGACATTCAAAACAAATGGACTTGTGACAAGCACCACTGGGTCATTCATCATAACCTATCATCTCACAATAGACATTTTTGCTGAGAAAAGTGCAAGAAAAAAATCACAAAGCAAGTGCCTCAAAGCCAGCAAAAGCTGTGGAAAGCCAAACTGGAGTGTCTTCTTATACAATAAGATGCATCCTGCACAAGAAGCCACTACTGAAGTGAAAGCACAAGAAGGGAAGGAGTACAGTGAAAAGTGCATAGTTCCCACAGTGAAGCATAGGACATAGCACAGGACAGGGGTTCCCAGGACTGGCATGAAGAACCCCTGCCTTAAACCAAACATAGAAAGAGAGAGAAAGAAAGAGAGATTACAATTTTGGAGGAATGAGTCTTCCACAGTCATTGACATCACAGACAAAGCAACGCTAAATCATTCTATAGAATCTACTATGCTCAATGCCAAGAGTTGGCTGGAATGGTGCAAAGTATACCTCCAATGGCCTCTGGAGCAATGGAAACGTGTTCTCTTGAGTGATGATTCACGCTTCACAAACTGACGGTCTGATGGATGAATCTGGGTTTGGATGCCAGGAAAATGCTACCTACTGGAATGCAGAGTGCCAACAGTAAAGTTTGGTGGAAGATGGATTATGGTCTGGGGCTGTTTTTCAGGGTTGGGCTAGGTCCCTTAGTTCCATTGAAGGGTAATATTAATGTTACAGCATACAAAGACATTTAAGACAATTGTATGCTTCCAGCTTTGTGGCAACAGTTTGGGGAAGGCCCTTTCCTGTTCCAGCATGACTGTACCCCTGTGCGCAAAGTGAGGTCCATAAAGACAGTTTGACAAGTTTGGTGTCTAGGAACTCCAGTGGCCTGCACAGGGCCCAACCCCACTGAACACCTTTGGGATGAACTAGAATGTCAATTGCGAGCCAGGCCTTCTCGTTAAATTCAAATCACTCCAAAATCTTGTAGAAAGCCTTCCTAGAAGTGCTCTTCTTTCTGCTGAAACTTTTACAGCCACAAAGGGGAAACAACGTTATATTAATGCCCATGGTTTTGGAATGGGATATCTGACAAGCTGATATAACTGTGATGGTCAGGTGACCACATTTTTGGCCATCTAGTTTATATACACAAACTGTAGTTTTGTAGAACAATTATATTTGCTGAACAAATGTTGGTGTGAAGTGGAGCCAATTCACATGTTACAGAAATTTTTTATTTGTGAAAAAAATTTGAGCAAGGATATTCAGGCCGTGCTTAAGAAAGTATGAGATGGGAGGGTCTTCATCCTTGCTCTTGGTGCTTAGTATTTTTTACATGTTTCAATCATATGGAACTGGAAAGACTATGTATTATTTACTAAACCTATTCCTGTAACCTGTAGGAAATTCTAAATTCTCTTATGACATTACACATAATGTTATGGACTGTCCATTCTTATTCAAAGTCAGTGTTGCATGATATTGTGTTGCTCCTATTTTAGCCCAGACTACACCAAACCGGGAATCATCTGCAATTGTGAAGCTACCAATAGTTCCAGATTGCAACAACTGACATGCATTATAACCATTAAAAAGAGTTCTTCAGTGGCTTTCAAACGAGTCCAGTCTTTCAGCTCTACAAGCATATCAAGTACATCATGCAAGGACACTCACAAAGAGTGAAGTATTCATACTTGCACATATAATAACTAAGGCTTGATGTAATGTTATAACCCTTGAGTAGTATAAGAATTAGATGCAACTTAACTGCATTTAAAACATGGCATATTTTATTCTGATACATGATACACTTTTCCCATGGCAACCATGAGTTCCGCAAACTGGCAGGCTTGGCCGGTGAGCCGCGACAATAAGAACCTTAGCCACTGCTTGGCACTGTACCAGGTAACTTTCTGGATAAATGTCAAAGCTGTCGAAGGGTTCCAAGGGAAATAGAGGAGTCCATTGAGCGAAATGCACGAGTCAAATTCAACCATGGTCATCCTGGTGTGATGCCCCCTTGGCTTCCTGCTGCATCCATGTTAGAGGCAAAGTAATCTTTCATGAAAGGTGAGTAGAGATGTAATTGTTTGTAATTATTAAGGAGCAGGCAGACAAATTTCAAACATCAGTCAAAATTGAGAATGAGAAACAGGCAGAGGTCAGGTGATGTACAAATGATGCTAGCAGGGAGTAACACTTCTCCTGGATTGGGTCAGAAATGAGGAACGGGAGGCAGGCTTGTGGCAGCTCAAAAGGGCTCTTTATTCTCTCTGTTTTTACTCTTGCATTTCAGCAGTTTTATTCTGCTATGCACATATATACTTATACACACACACATACGGCTCTGTGCTGGTCATCTCTTTGTTCTGTCTCACTCTGCTTCTACGGGAGGCCACTGAAAGCATGAAGAGACCCAAACAAATCAACTTTCACTGATTATATACAGGTGAGAATCATAACGCTTTACATGCAGGTTCAACCTGCCTCCTCTCTATCCAGAGCCAAAGCTCAACCACGCCCCTCACTGTGCTTCTGCATGCAGCAATCTGCACAAGGGGGAAATTCCTGACACCTATGAGTTTCAGTCAAACTATACAAGTGCTTGTAAATACGTTGGCGCCCAATTTGTTGGTGCGCATATGACTGTGTTCAATCTTAAATTTCCAGGGGCAGGAACATATCATCATGTTCTCACATGGTCCAGTAATCCGTGATCAGATTGGATGCAAACAGGATCAGGTTCCAACCCAGCATTTCTCATTCAGATGACAGTGCAGTTTCTCTACCTCCTTTGGTAAATTACTCCGCAATTGATGGTCTCAAAATGGCTTGGTGATTGGTAGTTATTCTCTAACCCTGCAATCCTTCAGCATTCTTTTCTCCTCACAGCACTCCTTACAGAACTGTTCTCACTGTAGCTTAGTTAACGGATTTAAACTCTAGGCCAGTGCAAACTGCACAAACTTAGTCTCATGCTGCTCAAAGCAACGTCACCGTCATCTGTCTCCTGTTACTCCCCCACATGCGGAAGTGAAGCTCCCCCTCTTCTATAACACCTCATTGACCAAGAAACTTGTCAAGGACCTCAATTATATAAAAAAATTTTCTGATGGGAACACTTAACTACACACGTGTCTCTGGTCTGTGTGTGAGGTAAACAAAACATGGTACCAGGAGTAAATCAGTAATACATTTCAAAATAAATGTAAACAGTGTCTGGCAGCCAGACGAATTTGAATTTCAGCAGAAATGTCCACATCAATTGGAAATCCTTCAAGTCGAGCTTCTAGCTGTATCTGTTGGTGACAGGGCTGGAGAGGGCTAATGACCACAGAAAGATTGCACTGCTTCTCACAGAGGTGGGCCAAGCCACGTTATATGTCTTCAACATGTTTGAGTTCTCTGTGAAAGAGAAAGCTACTTGGAGAAACAGATTTGACTTTGGATACAGCAATTAACATTTGCCAAGCATCAGAGAGCATGAGTTTGCAGCTCAATTCCTTTGACGCAGAAAGTGAGCCTGCAGCAGCAATGGATGCTGTGCACAATCATGCACAAGGAACTGTTAAAGGGAAACACTGCAAAACCAGACAAAAAGACATTAAGGACTGCAACAGATGTGGTAGCAACCATGCATCCCAGAAATGCCTGGTTTATGGCAAGGATTGTCACAAATGCGGTGGGAAAAATCACTTTGCAAGATGCTGCTTAAATAAAAAGAAAGTTTGAGCTGTAGACAGAGCCAAGGACATTAGTGACAGCAATGAGGATAAGCAGTTCTTCGTGGAGGCTGTGGTGTATGAAGTGAGCACCAAGGATGAGTGGATAGCTCATTCAACCAATCCAAACCAATCCAATCCAATTCAACCAATCCAACCATTAGTCAAGGGAGTGACTGTACCCTTTAAATTGGATACTAGTGTGGTCCCACAGGTAAACCTTCTACCAACAAAAGAATTTTACAGACTTACAAAAAGGCCAAAAGAGCGAGACATAAAGATAAACACACGGCCTTATAATGATGAGCCAAATTCCTACAAAAGGGTTATGTAGGATCACACTGACAACAAAAACTAGACATTTTGTTAAATGTAATGTGTGTACTGGTGGAAGGTAATAGACAGCCTATACTTGGGATGAAGGCTTGTGAAAATTTGGGGCTCATAAAGAGAGTTCATGTGATCGACAGTAAAGCAGTTGCACAGAGTGACAGTGTTGAGAAACAGAAAGAGATGGTAACTAGTATTAATGATATAGTTAAACAGTGTCAAGATGTGTTGTCGGTTGCTTACCAGGCAAACATAATATACAGCTGACCAGTGGACAATCCTGAACCACTCATACATCCAGGAAGGTACCAGTAGCTCTAAAAGAAAGGTTGAGATCAGAATTAAAGCCCTTATTCGCAAAGGGCACAGTGAGGAAAATAGATTAAAGAGCAGAATGGGTAAATTCGCGAGTAATTGTAGAAAAAAATGGATAGTTCAGATTTTGTATAGATCCACAAGATCTAAATAGGTGGATCAAAAGAGAATATTACAAATTGCCAAAAAGACTGACATAACTAGCACAATGTCAGGTGCACATTATTTTTCTAAACTTGATGCATCATCAAGTTTTTATCAGATTGTCCTGGATGAAGAAAACTAAACTATGTACTTTCAATTCAATATACCTACCCTCGGAGTACTGTTCAGAGCATCATTAAGAAGTGGAAAGCATATGGCACCACCAGCACATTGCCTAGATCAGGCC
>JAKKZN010000023.1:16532815-16544752 GCA_033441825.1 Pangasius elongatus
GGTGCAAGTGTTGAGGATGCAGGAGATAGGGATAGGTGGAGAGTGATGATTCGCTGTGGCGACCCCTGAAGGGAAAAAGCCAAAAGAAGAAGAAGATAATATGAATTATAAGTCCCCTATTTGGTCTCTAGGAATAGCTAAAAGCTATAATTTATGACTGACCTCTAGCTGCTTGCTAGCAGCTAATAAGAGCTTTCTATTTAGACAATAGGTGGTTGATTTAAAAGTGCACCGTTCAGTTAGTTGTTCATATTTGTACAACCAAAAAAAATAGAACACAGCTGATCAGCAATGTTTAAAAAAGATAAATATGATACTGTAGAACCCCAGTGTGTGAGAGTGCTGAGGAAGATTTGTGTAACGAATCCAGCCTCTGTGGTTCCCCCTGATCGTCACCAGAGGTCACCATCACCCGAGTATTGACTTCCCTCTCTAAACTCCATTTCCCATCATCCCTTGCATGGCACTGATTACGAGCTCACCTGCAGCTCGTTACCAGAACTATTTAAGCCTCAGCCGCACTCTCATTCTCTGCGAAGTTTTGTTTTGCCCTGGCTAATATTTCTGAGCACTACTCTCTTTGTTATTAGATTACTGTGTTTGACTCCGGACTGTTCTCTCTCGTTTTGTGTTTGTTTGCTGCCTGTCCCTACCATTCGCCTGTCTTATTACTCTGCCTTTTGTCTCACCCCTGATTACCCTGTTTGCGGTCACTCGACCCCGTCTGTTCTACTGTGTCTTCCTTTATTAAAAAGCTGCAATTGGATCCCCGCTCCGGTGACTCGTCATTACAACTTGGGAGCCAGGCGGAATTTTAGCAGAGCTCCCGTCTCGCATTTATTCAGTCACGTTTATTCAGCGCTGTTTCAAAAACTTAACAAAAAAGGACAAATCAACAGAATAGGGTCTATCACAGACTCACAGCTTTTGCTCCTTAAAGATCACATTTAGGCTCCACGGCGTGTGTGTGTGTGTCTGTGTGTGACTCACATGCTCTGCCAGATTGATCAATTTGTCTTTTTTGCACCATTCTGTGCAAACTCTAGAGACTGGTGTCTCTAACAGGAGATCAGCAGGTTCTGAAATACTCAAACCAGCCTGTCTGGCACTAACAACCATGCCACAGTTAAAGTTTTAGAGATCACACTTTTTCTTCATTCTGATAGTAGATGTGAGCATTAACTGAAGCACTGGACCTGTATCTGCATGATTTTGTTGTTGTTTTGCCACATGATTGGCTGATTAGATAACCGCATGAGTGCAAGAGTACAGGTGATTCCTAAAAAAGTGGACAGTGACTACATATTGCATATAATAAGTCTAAACACTGGCAAGGTTTGTGATGTGTAAAAAAAAAAAGAAAGAAACAGGAAGCCAAGATAAATCATGTCAGAACATTTTCTACCCTTAGAGTGAAATAGTGAAAATAAAAAGTTACGATACCCTGGTTGCATAAGTATGCACAAATTTTTATAACTGGGGATGTGGCTTTGTTCAGAATGAACCAATCACATTCAAGCTCTTATTCAAAAATAATTATCATTCAGCTGTCATCAATGAAATTACTCTATTAATTAACCCATCAGCTGTTTATGTAGGATTTTCTTCACATCTTCTTGGTATCATCTGACTGCTGAAGCCACGGTCAGCAAAAAGTGTACAGACTATATATGGTATCTCACTTGTTGAAGATATCGGTCAGGAGAAGGGTATAAAAGAATTTCCAAAACATTCAATCTACCATGGAACACCATCATCAACAAATAGAGAAAATGGGGCACCACAGTGACATTAGAAAAAACAGGACGTCCCTCCAATTTACAAAAGGACATGACAAAAACTTAGTGGGTCGGCTGCCAAGAGAAATATGGCAACATTAAAGGAGCTTCAGGAATACCTGACAAGTACTGATTATTCTCTGCATGTGACAAAAATCTCTCATATTCTTCACACGTCTGGCTATGGGGTAGGATGGCTAGACAGAAGCCCTTTCTCACAAAAAAACATCCAATCCCCATTAAAAAACCCCAAACCATGTGGCAAAGTGTGTTATGGTCTGATGAGACCAATTCCAAAAGGTACAATAATTCCATTTTCCAAAATGTATGTTTGGTGCAAAAAAAAAAGCACATCAAAAGAACACCATGAAGCATTGTGGTGGCAGCATCATGCTTTAGGGCTGCTTTTCTTCAGCCAGAACTGGGGCTTTTATCAAGGTGGAGGGAATAATGAAAAGCTACAAATACAAATGAATTTGAGTGCAAAACATTAAGTTGTCTGCTAGTAACTGAAGAAGAAAAGGAATTTCACCTTTCAGTACAACAGTGACCCAAAGCACATATCTAAATAAACAAAGGAATGGCTTAACCAAAAGAAGATCAATGTTTTTGAATGGCCTAGCCAGAGCCCAGACCTGAAGCCAACTAAAAATCTGTGGGCTGACCTGAAGCTGATAGAGTCTTACCCAATTAGGCTGAGTGGTGTAATAAAATCAATAAGTGCTTCAACAAATATTAGTTTAGGGGTATGCACACTTATGCAACTAGGTTATTGTAATTTTTTTCTTTTTCCTTTTTTTCTGTAAAAAAAAAGTTTCTGATTGATTTTCACTTTATTTGTATACTTTGCAATTTCATATTAAAGGTGGGAAAAGATCGGACATGATTTATTTTAGTGTCATTCTTTTACTTCACAAAAACCTGCCATTTTAACAGGGGTGTGTAGACTTCTTATATCCATTGTATACAGTCAAGGTAAAAAGAAAATACACCCTCCTTCGTTTCTATGGGCCTAAATAACAATTATGTGGTCCTCACCAACTTGCCTTAAGCTCTTGGGTTACTTGGGTTGCTGTGAAGCGCCATCCTATCAGTTTTGCAGGATTTGACTGAATCTGAGCAGAAAGTATAGCTCTATACACTTCAGAACTCATCTTGCTACTTTTATCAGCAGTCACATCCTCAGTAAACAGTGACCCAGTTCCATTGGCAGCCAATCATGCCCATGCCTCCACCATGTTTTACAGATGATGTGCTATGCTATGGATCATCAGCCCTTCCTTTCCATCTCCATACTCTTCTCTTCCCATCAACACACACTGTTTATCAACCTAGTGTTCTGTTAGCATTTTCTTTTCTATGCTTCTGTGCTAAGTGGCTTTGCTTTGTGCTAACTGTTTCTGCTATTTGTTCCTTTTGCCTATGTTTTGTTAATGTTTGCCACATTGTATTGTCATCGCTTTCACATCACATGGTGCAACCCTAAGGAGGATGAACAGGTCAGCGGGTGCGCACACACACATAACCCTCATGTAGGAATTTCTCTGTCTACACGCACTAGTATGTAAGTGGGTGGGTACTACCCCTTGTATTTTTGTAGAGGTTTAAGGTAGTAGCTAGTATAGAGAATAGGATGTAGAAGTGTATCTTTTGTTCTTTCCTTTGATGTTGTCTAGTTCTCCCCCCTAGAAGATCACCTTCTTTATTGGTTTCCTTCAACCTGCCACTTGTTAAAGCTTGTTTACAAATTGTCTTCTGTGTGAATAGTGTATATTATAATAAATGCTGTAAGTGTACCCCAGTTCCAAAGTCTCTTTATTCTCCACCAACCCAGCTGTTCATCATCTATCTCCAGCTCGTGTTACTAACCCTGCACTATTCCCCTAGGCCAGAGTCCAAACTTAGCAGGGCCATAACAATCACCTTTATCCATTTGCCTGACCTAATAGTTGACTTCTCTGACCACCACATGACCATAAAAGGTCATGGCCACTTCATAAGTAATTTAGAGCTCAACGTGGGTAGTAAAATGAGCAGTTGAAAATTTCTCCTGGTGTAAATTTCTGTAGTCGAGTACCCCCTCATACATTCAGGACTGCTGTTCTTGAGCCTGATGCAAATTCTCCTGTGCTAACATCTCCTGTGTTTATAGAATTCTTCATAAGGGTGAAAGTGTAGTAATGTTTCTGTTCTTTCTTGTCTAATTACATTTTTGAGAAACTGTGAGTCAGGCAGTATATTAATAATATTAATGTAGAAAAAATGCATGGTCTTACAATACAATGTTTTAAAGCAAAGAGGTGGTACCCTGGAATTTACTCACACAAGAAGAGCATTGTCCTGCAATCTCTGACGTAGCCACACAAACTCACTGTATCGCCTTCTCACACAAGAGGTTTTTTTCTGGAAACACATGCTATTGGTCTGCACACAAGAAACAGAACACAAAAACACACTGGTTAGACAGGTAACAGTAATGAACCATTAAAATATCTGCACATGTTTTCAGACATTAGATTAATCTGATGGCTGTGACTAAGGCAATACATTCAATTCAATTCAATTCAACTTTATTTGTATAGCGCTTTTAGCAAGGGTCATTGTCACAAAGCAGCTTTACAGAAATAAATGGATTCCAAAAAAAATATTGTAAATATGTGAATTTATCCCTAATGAGCAAGCCAGAGGCGATGGTGGCAAGGAAAAACTCCCTGAGTCAATATGAGGAAGAAACCTTGAGAGGAACCGGACTCAAAAGGGAACCCATCCTCATCTGGGTGCAATGGATAATGCAATTATAAATAAATCCCTTCTGTTATTGTGTACTATCTGGACAAATAGTGCAACCAGCAAATTCATCACAGTACATCACAATACATGTTCAAGGACTATTCAAGACTGCATCCCTAATATATACTATGGACCAAATAGTATGTCTTAATAGTAATGATATTAAGTACTGTGTACTGACATACTATTTTGTACAGAAGTATTGGTTGACTATATGATTAGCATTATTTTCTCATCATTAGAATTATTATTTTTTAACATTCACTTCATGTTACTGTGACAGTTGAAAGAGATGAAAAATCATACCAGCCTGCAAATTACGGGGAGGTTTAGGGGTGTCTGAACCCCTAAATAAGGCTTGATCCCCACTGAAGAATGTCAAAACAAGATTTATGAGGGGTCTTGATTATTTTAGTTTTTTTTTTTTTTTTTTTTTTTTTCAAATTGCTCAGTCTATCTGAAAAGAATAGCTTTGCTCAGTCTATCTGAAAAGAAAATAAAATTTCAAAATAAATTTGACCACCCCTAAAATGGGTCATACTATTGTCAATGCATGACCGCACTCAATAGGTTAAATGCGGGAAATACCAAGCAATTGTGCACTCGATGGGCCAAATTTAATGGAGGTTGCACGGGAGATACCATAAGTGTTTGGAAGACCCTTTTTTTGGAAAATAAATATCATAATCTAAATGAATTTGTATCTCAAGCATACATTTTACACACAGTTCATCAAAATGAAATGTTTATGATGAAATGATTAAAGATGAAATTTACTTATTGTCTTGAGGTCACTAGAAGTCTTGAATGTGAATGAAGCAAGCTGATAAAATAGTGTTAATTAAAATAGCATATGACTGAATTTGAACAAATAATTTATGACCACAAAAATGTAAATTAGATCATATACATTACTAGCATGTATGTTAACCGGTGCCTATGCTCACGCATGGAATTTCTTATGTATAATGTTTTGAAGAAGCACTGAGTAGGTTTAACTTTTCTGAGGTATTGTGTACACTGCATACTGAAGTATGGTTTAATGTTTTTTGGTTATTAACTACATATTTTTGTTTAATAAATAAGATTTGGTTGAATTAAGTTTGCTAAAGTTGGTTCACTGAAACATGCATCTGTGTAGCAATCTCACGGGTTCGGGTGTAAATGAGGAAGCACGAGGCTGGCTTAGAACAACTCAGAGGCGATTTATTCTCAATTTTTACTTCCGCTTTCAGCTGTCTATTTAAGTTCACACATACACCCGCATGCACACAGCTCTGTGCTGGATCGTTCTCTCTCTCTTGAGGCGCTTGTGTCTCTCTCTCATCCTTGTCCCAGCTCACTGCAACACAGAATACTCATTAGTAAAATTTCCTGCAGATGTGCATTCCTTACCACTTACCTTCTCCGGCTCCGCCATCCATTCACAATTCGGCGCTCGACCACGACCCCGCTTCCACATACCCCCACCACCCGACTCAGGCTGGGGAGCCATCCGGCCTGCCACCGACTCCACTCTCGCAACCCCTCTCAAGAGAGAGGAAATCTCCCTCAGCCATCTGTGCCCCCAGCCTGTGGACCACATCAAACTTAAAAGGCTTAAGTGCAAGATACCAACAAGTAATCCGCTCTTTGGCATCCTTCATGTGGTGGAGCCACTGGAGCTGAGTATGGTCTGAACAGAGGGTGAAAGCCCGATCCAAAAGATAGCATCGGAGGGTGAGGACGGCCTAGTTGATGGCCAGACACTCCTTCTCTATTGTGCTGTACTTCTTCTCTTGCACAGAGAGCTTGCAGCTGATGTACAGCACGGGGCGCTCCTCCCCCCCACCACTACCTGGGACAACACCACCCCCAACCCTCTGTCCAATGTGTCCATCTGCAAAATAAAAGGGAGAAAGAAGTCAGGAGGATGCAACAGTGGTCCACCTGAGTGAAAGCCTGCTGGTGTGGATCTGTCCACTGGACCAGATCGGGAACCCCCTTTTTAGTGAGATCAGTCAGCAGGCTGGTGATGTCCGAATAATTAGGCACAAACCTACGATAATATCCAGCCAGCCCCAAAAAACTGTGTCACCTCCTTTTTGGTCTTGGGCCCGGGCAGGCCGCAATCACAGCTGTCTTATCAATTTGGGGACGCACCTGCCCATGACCCAAGTGGAAGCCCATACTGTACTTTGATCTGTCCAATCTCACACTTCTTCGCTTGTCTCAGCGATCTCAGGACGGCCCTTCTGCATGTGTCACTACCAATCGTTACTGTAGATAATAATGTCATCCAAATAAGCAGTGGCCTAAGCAGTGTGCAAATGGAGGATTCTGTCCATGAGTTACTGGAATGTTACTGGGGCCCCAAACAACCCAAAAGGAAAGGTCACAATGCCGTTTTTCATGAGATATTGTAGTCAATGGGATCTGCCAATATCACTTCCAGCGTCGAAACTATCAAATCCAGTGTTGAATAAAAGTGAGCCACACCTAACCGATTGAGCAGTTCATCAATGCATTGGGTGTGTGTCAAACTGCATTGAGTTTTCCACACAAAAATGGACATTTCCATCGGCCTTGGGCACCAAAGCCACTGGGCTGCTCCAGTCCCTGGGGGACTCCTTGATTACTCCCATGTTGAGCATAGCCTTGAGTTCCACATTTTTCTTGGGCAGTACTACTACCCCTGGAGTTATCTCTGTATAGTGATCTATGAGATCAGTGTGACCATGGAGAGGTGAGAACACATCAGAGAGACAGGTGGTCTCCATAAGGGACCAGGGTGGATTGAGCTGCCATTTTAGAGTTGCTTAAAGTCCTAGATCCTCCCTCCCTAGAGCAACCATCACCAGAGCCACAGGAAAAGCCTCCCTCCACAGTTTAAGGAGGTTAAGGTGTACACCTGAAATGCCCCACCTCTATCCTTTCGCCTTGACCCAAGCAGTCTGAGGCGATCTGAGGTCTAGTTACAGCCTGAATCCACCAATGCGTGATATGTACCCCTTTGAACACTCACTGGTATGCGGTATGCCCCGGCTCAATTGGGGATGGCCTGTGGCACATTGGGGATCTGGCCAATGCCCCCACCTCCATCACATGGCAGTGTTCTTGGTTATGCCCTGGCTCCCTGCAGCGCCAGCACACCAGCTCAGGCCATACTCCCACACCTGTGGCCCCAGATTCACCCACCTGGGGGAGAGAGGAGACAGACACAGGGGGAGAAAAAAGAGGAGGGAAAGCACAGGTTTGGGGAATGGGTTTTTGGGGGAATTGGCCCCGGTTTTCATGGAGCAGGCACAGGGAAAGGGTGAGGAGGTGGGGGAGAGATGTGAGAGAAGGAGAAGGAAGGGGCTCACGTGCCCCTGGATATGCTGCCATGTGGTCCTCTGCGAGCTGGATGGCCTCTTCGAGTGACACCAGCCAGTGGCACTGGACCCACTCCGCCATCCCTTCCAGAAGTCGGGTGACGAAATGCTCCAGTACCACAAGGTCAAACACATCCTCAGTGCTGTGTCCCTCAGCCAGCAGCCACCTCTAGCAGATGTCCTAGAGCTTCAGCCGAGCTCACAGAAGGTCAGTGTCTGGAAGCGCTGATGGTGCTGTTCTGGGGTTTGGCTGACCCGTTGCAAAGCCGCCCATTTCAGGTCCAGGTAGACCAGCATGCTAGCAACTGGCAGCTGCTGGGCCATGAGTTGGGCTTCACCCACCAGGAGCAGCAACAGGCGGGCCACCCACTGACCCTCAGGCCTGCCCCACATGTACTGAGTCAGGATGTTTTGGCAATTCTAAACACGTTTGGTCAGTGGCACAGTTGCAGCATGTTTTAAACATGCTGTGATCCAACCCCATTTTAAAAAAGCATAGTTTGGATTCTAAAGTGGACTGGACCATCTCAAAACTTTTATTTTATTTTTAATCTAAAATCTTGGAAAAGACTGTCCTTTCCCAGCGTATATCCTTTTTTTTAAAAAGATACTGAAATTTATGAAACCAGTCTTCCAGTCTGGTTTTATTTGAATCCAATTAAAATTTTATTGGTCACACACAACAATACACAGTGTGACATGCAGTGAAATGCTTTTAATGACTGTCCGGTGACTTAAAAAGAGAATTTACGTAAACAAGAATTTACTTGCATACAAGTAGGTAAAGAAAAAAATATAATATAAAGAATATAAAAGATAAATGACAGACAAAGTATGTACTATATGTGGAATAAAGTGCAGATATATGCAGTTGTACATGCAGTACATTGCTGTGCAACATCAGGTTGAGGAAGCTGCAGTGAACTAATAACAATTATAATAAACATGGGGTATTACAGGTAAATTAATAGGAACGTAGGTGGTGTGGGTGTTGTGTAAACAAATCCAAAGTCTAGTCCTAGATGTTGTCCTGGTTCAGGGCCCAAATGTCCTGTGGGAAGAAGCTCTTCCTCCTTCTTTCTGTGTTGGCCTTAAGGAGCAGAAGCACTTCCCTGACTACAATAGAGAGATGGCTTAGGAAGATTGTGAAGGCTTCACTATCTTTCTGACCTTGGTCCAGTACCACCTGCTGTAGATAGGCTGAAGGTCTGGGATCTCAGTGCAGATGCTGCGCTTAGCTGATTGCACCACCCTCTGGAGAGCCCATCAATCCTGTTTGGTGGTGTTCCCAAACCAGGCTGTAATACTTCCTGTCAGGATGCTCTCGATGGTGCAGGTCTAGAAGTTCCTTAGCATCTTAGAGAGCACCTAAGATGCTAATGGGCCTTCTTCATCAGGGTGTTAATGTGTCAGGACCATGACAGGTCCTGCAGGATGTGCCAAGGTACCGGAAACTCCCAGGTCCTCCAATTTGGTGGTGAGTTTGGAAGGAATTATAGTTAAATGCTGAGCTGTAGTCAAAAAACAGCATTTTAACATACTTTCCTTTCCTGGTGTCCAGTTGGCTCAGGTCTGTGTTTAGGAGGTGTGAGGAGGTGGCATCATTGGTTGAGCAACTGGGATAGAATGCGAACTGTAATGGGTCCAGGGTGTCAGGCAATGAAGAGCTGATGAAGGCTCTGACCAGCCTTTCAAAGCACTTCTTCACAACTTAGGTCAGGGCTAGCCATTGTGGCAGGCAGGCTGGGTTTTCTTTGGAAGAGGAATGATAATGGACATTGGAACTGTGACTTTAGTTTCCTCCCGGAGCACCACTTCACCTCCTTCACCAATCTGCACAAGTGGTAGGACACAGCCTTGTACTCATCCATGTTCCCTGTGGAGAGCCCGATGTTATAGGCTGCAGTGAGAGATCTCAGAGTGTCGCGGGTGGTTTTATCAACCCATGGGTTCTGGTTGGGAAATGTCCTGATGATGGTTTTGTGGACTGTATCATCTGCCAGCTTCCCGATAAATCCCACAGTCACTTACATAAACACGCTGATGTCATTAGAGCATGTCCCAGTCTGCATATTCTAGAGGGTCCTGCAAAGTGACCTCCCTGGGCTTCCTGTTTCAGCCTTTGTTTGTTTACTGGATGTTGGCTAGCAGGATGTCAGGGGACAGTGTTCTCGAGCCTTCAGCCTGAGCCCTGTTCATGACACCAGTTTGTTTCCCTTTAATCAATGACTTGTTATTTGCTTCTGACTCTGGTGCTTGTTCAATTCTGGTTTTACTTGAGTGCAGATTTTGACACTGTGGATAAGACTCTACTCATCAAAAACCTGGAGCGCTGTGTTGGTTCATTTATTATCTCACATATAGTACATTTTCTATCAACATAGGCAACCATATTTGTTCAACCACCACTGTCACTTCTGGGGTTCAAAAAGTGTTCCATTTGAGACCTGTACTTTTTTACATGTACATCCCCCCACTGGTAAAAAATTATATGCAATCATGACATTCCACTTCTATGTTAATGCCTTGCAGCTGTATCTTCCTCAGCAAACTATATATATATGTGTGTATAGATGTATAGATAGATAGATGTGCGTCTGTATATAAGAAGAAGTAATTTTTTTTGTTCAACTGAATGAAAACAAAACGTCAGTCATTTATTCAGTCCCCCCAAATCAACTAACAGATTTCTAGAAAACTTGGGTTCTCTTACACACCATGTCAAACTCCACCAAAAGACCTTGTGGTAATTTTTGATCAAGAGCTAAAAAGCAAATTAACAGTTTGTCAAAAGCAGCTTCTTTCAGTTTATAACAGGGTTAGGGTTAGGGTTAGGGTTAGTGGACTGTTGTAATGCCTTGTATGCTGAGATCTGCCAGTCATCTGTTGCACATCTGCAACTAGTTCAAAATGCTGTAGCTCAGCTACTATCTGGTACAAAGAAGAGGGCTTAAATTACCCAAGGCTTAGCTTCACTTCATTTGCTTCTAGTTAATTTTAGTATGCAATATAACGTGTTACTTTTTGTTTGTAAAGCCCTAAATGGACTGGCCCCCTCTTATATTGCAGACATGATTTGCATACACAATATATCTACAACCTTAAGGTTGCTGATATGATATGCATTTGCTATCTCTGCACAGAGGCACCAGAACAGTCTACTGGTAGACATCAGACAATGTTCTTCTATGTCCATTTTTAAATGAAAGCTCAAAACATATTTTTACTGAAAGGCTTTTGTGAATAGTTGAATCCATAATATGTGTGTATATGATTTCTGTGTATATGTATATTTCCAAACATATGGTTTGGAATTGTTTATACAGTATATAGGACTTTGTACATCACTTTGGTCAACTGAAGTTTTTTTTTTTAAGATGCTTTATAAATAAAATATAAGGATAGTAAGTATCCAGTAAGTAAGTACTTACTTAATAATGAATGCTGGGCCAGTGCCAGCTGGTGAGAGGCAAGTGATCAGCTGTGACTAGTAGCCCGGTGACATGATCTGCTAGATTCTGGTCAGAACAGACATAATGTCACTGGTCCAGTTGGTAGACCTTCATATCAATGAATCTCTTAGCCACATACATATAAAATCCTCTAGATGTGTTGTGAATGTAGCCAAGTACTATGCAACTGTCCGTGTACAATTTGATGGCAGCTGTGTGTGTATCTCGTTGTTGAGCTCCATGAACTCCATTGGGCTTCTTTGCCAGCTAGCTAGCTGGGGGGCATCCCATTTCTGCTGCATCAGTGAGAACTCCCTCACCTTACCTTGCCTTCCATTGTTACAGGAGAGACAAAACCAAGAGTTGTCATATATATTGATAACAGTAGAGAGCACTCCTCTTTGTGTAAAAGGCTTAACATCTTTTGACAATACAAAGTTGCCAATTCCAAGGTTCCATCATATAGCAAGGCTGTGCTGGAGAGGAAGTACACTGCTCAAAAAAATTAAAGGAACACTTTGAAAACACATCAGATCTCATTGGGGAAAAATATCATGCTGGATA
>JAKKZN010000023.1:16548013-16562801 GCA_033441825.1 Pangasius elongatus
TTAATTTTCATGGCAAAGAAGGACTATGCAATTCATCTGATCACTCTTCATAACATTCTGGAGTATATGCAAACTGCTATTATAAAAACTTAAGCAGCAACTTTTCCAATTTCCAATATTTGTGTCATTCTCAAAACTTTTGGCCACCACTGTATAATCAATAATCAATCCCCTACAGGGATATGCAATAAGTGCAATGAACTAGAAACAGTTGAACACATCTTTCTACACTGTACAGCATATAATAATGAAAGGCAAGTATTACAGGCAAAGTTGCAGGAAATGAAAATTAATATAATGTCACTGGAAAATCTTCTGCCTAACAAACATGGGAGAATACCAGTGAAATGCAGTTATGGGGTTTTTAAAAGCAACAGGTCTTGAGTCAAGAATATAGTTATTGCTTTTTTTTATTAGACTATTAGAATGATAATTTCCCATCAGTGATCCACATTCCAGTTCAGTTAGTGGTGGTAATGCACCAAAAGCTGGTCTGCCAACTGCCAATAAACTGAAAAAGAAGAAGAAGCGGTCACAGAAGCTGGGCATTTTTTGGAGCTCTATTTTCAGTTAAAATGACAGACCTCATAATGTTTCAAGCAAACATTTTCCTTTATTCAATCAAACATTTGGGAAAATATATAATTTTTTAAAATTTAAGATTATAAAAATTGATAAAAAAAGATATGGTGAACCTTTTGTTTACAATATACTACATTTTGTTTACAATATTAAACCTCATAACATTTTTTTTAGTTTTGTGCAGATAAAAATGCACAGTTTTGCACTGTTTGTGATTCAGAAATGAAATGAGTACTTTCTGTAACTTTGTTTCATTCAAATTAATAGTAGCATTAATAATTAATAATATAATAGCACCTGTTATGTTTTATATGATGCTATGCCTTCAGTTTTCTGACAACAGAAAGTCTTCTGGGTGGAGGACTTTGTGGTTTCTCTGTATTCTTATTAACTTGAAGAGAGAGGGAGAAAAGGGGGGCTGAGTGGTTAATGACTGCTATAACATAGCCTAAGTGATAACCAGAACAATGTTGTGTTATGGATGTTCCATAGCATAAAATGTAACAAAAAATGTTTGTTTTTTTCCCCCCAAGTACATGTTCTTTAATAAATAAAAATTGGCAAATGGTTGTGGAATAAGAGGCATAAGACACTTCAGGATTTGCTGTCACTGGAAAATAATCAATCAATGGAAAGCTTGCATTAGGTGGTGGCTACCACTGGCAATGTGTAAAGCTGAACTTCTTTCTAAGGCTGGGACATGATGATGTGTGAACACTGAAATAAAAAAACTGAACTAAAAAATATTCAGGAATCATTATGTATTATGAAGTCAAAAATTAGGCTTGGCTGTGTGAAACAATCATGTCTGGTTATTAAGGGATTATGTAGTAGCATAAAACTTTTAGCTGTAGAAATTCCATTTTAAAATTTGCTTGGGTGTTACAGCATATTTGACAGGTTTGGATACTGTTAAATGAACTTCGGAGACTCAGTTAAAGTTTAAGACTCAGACAATGAAATCCCATTTGTGATTCAAGTTCAAGTTAATTTACTACCAGTTAACTAGCTGGCTGGGGCATTTCAAATAGCTCATTCTTGCACATTCTGCCATTTTCAGTAAGGACAAGTTTGTAAGTGAGATGCTCTTAAGTCATGTTTGTGGCTATTTGACCATTAAAAGATTAATATTAATTAATATTTCATATTCAGAGGTACTTTAAACTTAATGATGCCTTAGAGAAAGCACAAAGAGGGGAGAAAAAATATTTAGTTAAATGTTAGTGCTGTATAGAAAATCCAATCACAGGAATGATACAAGGCAAAAAAGATAACCATTTTCAAATACATAGACAAGGATAGTCTGCATCCTCACAATGAGTGTCTGTCTTTTTGGATGGACTGAACTTAATCACAAGAAATATGAAATAGAGTTAATGCAGATGGATGATGTTTGGCCTTACCTGAAGACAGATCTCGTAGTCAATGTGTGTGTGCCAGAAATCTTCTTTGTGAAGCTGGGGATCCCGTACCCATACACTTACAAATTCCTGTAACACATTCACAAAAGAAAATTATTCATGAGTCACGTGTGGTTTCAAAGAAATTAGGTGCTATGGTTGAGTCTGTATTTTCAAATATTCAAACATTTTTGTAAGGTCAAAGAGTAAATTACATATTTTGAGTATTATTTAGCAAAAATCAAATTAGCATTCTCCAAAAAATTGTGTAAGAATCTATAATCCAACAGAAGGCAATGTAGGCACTGAATTTGCCAGCATAAAAAAAAACCTACTGCAGTCATCATTCTGTATAGCTACTTTTTAAAAAAATTAATGAAAATGAAGTATAATGCAAACTTTACCTGGTAAAAGAGGTATTTGAAAACGCAAATATTTGAATATTAGTAAAACAATGCCTTTAAAATTTTTGAATAAAAGTTTTCACCTGAAATGCTGTCATATAGAACACTATATGGCCAAAAGATTGTGGACACCTGATCATCACATTGATCACATCACATCACATTGGTTCTTCACCAAATGGTTGCCCCAAAGTTGGAAGGACACAATTGTATACAATGTGTTTGTATGCTGTAGCATTACAATTTCCCTTCAATGGAACTAAGAGGCCCAAACCGGTTCCAGCATGACAATGCCCCTGTGCACAGTGAGCTCAATGAAGACATGGTGTGTGAAGGTTGGAGTGGAAGAACTCGAGTGTCCTGCACAGAGCCCTGACCTCAACCCCACTGAACACCTTTGGGATGAACTGGAACAACAACTGCACCCCAGACTTCCTCAACATCCTAACATCAATCCCTGACCTCGCTAATTCCCTTTGGAGCTGAATGAACACAAATCCCCACAGCTACACTCCAAAACCTAGTGTAAAGCCTTCCCAGAAGAGTGGAGCTTATTATAACAGCTAAGGGGAATTAAATCTGGAATGAGATGTATAACAAGTGTGATGGGTGTGATGGTCAGGTGTCCACAACCTTTTGGCCATATAGTGTTATTGTTAATTTGAGGCACTGAAATCTGACAAACATTTAAATGCTGAATGCTTTCCCAAATCCCAAAGGTATTTGAGGTACACTGTTCAACTTGTGCTTATGTTGTAAGGCAAACTACAGCTATTAAAATAGTTTTACCTGTTGATAGAGTTCAGAATTAGTCCAGAATTATTGGCACGCTTAGTAAAAGATAGGTAAAAAAAAAAAAAAGTCTATGGAAAATGACTAATCTCACATGGAAAATATGAGGAAATCATTAATTGAACCTTTAATAATCTTCAATTGAAGAAAATATATTCCTTCAATTAACAGTTGCACTGTGTCTTTTCCTATAATGCTTGATTAGAGACTGCAAAGCAAGGAATCTGAGCCCACTCCTCCATACATAATCTCTCCAGATCCCCAGGTCCACTCTTGTGGACTCTTGTCTCCAACATGCCGCATAGGGCTCAGATCAGGGACCAATCATGAACCAGTCACCTAAATTCTAAATGACTCTAAATTCTCTTAATCAGTTGTCTACATGAGGAAGATCTGAGAATACAATTATTAAGAATTAAATGAGACAAAAATATGTATACCTTCATAAATCAGGCAATGGCCATAAAAAATAGCTACATGCCTGAAAATGCCCATATAAACTGTTAGGCTAGTAATTAAAAAGCTTAAAACAACCAGAGGTGCATCTACCTGGAAAAGGACACAAGTACACTATATGGCCAAAAGTTTGTGGACACCTAACAACCACACCGATATGTTGCCACAAAATTGGAAGCATGCAACTGTCTAGAATGTCTTAGTATGCTGTATCATTAAGCTTTCCCTTCACTGGAACTAAAGGACTCGAGCATGTTTCATAATGACAATGCCCCTGAGCACAAAGCAAGGTCCATAAAAACTTGGTTTGTTTTTTGTCAGAAAAGGTTGGGAACCTATTCCATGTTAATGCCCATGGTTTTGAGTGCGATGGTCAGGGGTCCACATACTTTTGGCCATATAGTGTATATTTTGCCCCACTCAAAATGAGGAGAGGCAAAAAATTTCTCAAAGGTTCACAGTTGGAGATGTGCAGAAGACAGCAGAACTTTGGGGTCGCCAAGTACAATTAGATGCCACGTCAATGCCAACAAAGTATTAGAAAGGTGTGCCAGAAAAAAAAGACTTTTCTGTTATCTAACCATAAATTTAAGTGCCAACGGTTCACTAGACACTACTAGAACTTTGACTAGAACCAGGTCCTTTGGCCAGATGAGACAATATTAGATCTCTCTGTCAACACTCAAGATGAATTTGCCATAAAAATAAGAATTAGATTAGACAGATTAAAATCTAATCACCAATGATAAGTGTGGTGGAGGATCTGTGATGATGTGAGACTGTTGTTCCTGCAAAGGTCTACTTTTCACTGGGAAACCTGGATGATTGACCTTTGACCTAATTTCCATAAAATCTGAATTTTTGAGAGTAAAATTTTTGGAATTTGTATTTAGGGTTCTGAATTTTTAAAATCTGAAATCCTATGGTTCTGACTTTTTAAGAGCTGAACTCTTACCCCTAGCAGATTAAAATCAGAGGGAAAAAACAGAGATAAAAAATTTATGTTTATTAAATACACCACATTAAGTATTTTACATGTATATTATTCATATGTATGACGTTCATGTTCAAATACTAGTTTCCAAGCTCGTTAACTTTTTACATCCCAGTCCCCTGACATAAGGCCCATTGAAAACCTGTGGACTGGGCTGAAAAGAATAAAACACAAGACAGAACCTAGGACCCTGGAGGATCTAGAGAGATTCTGTATACATTTACAGCATTTGGCAGATTCCCTTTTCCAGAGCGACTTACATTTATCTTATTTATTCAACTGAGCAGTTGAGGGTTAAGGGCCTTGTTCAAGGGCCCAGCAGTGGCAGCACTGGGGATCAAACTCATGACCTTCCGATCAGTAGGCCAACGACCTAACCACTGAGCTACCACTGCCCTTGTATAGAGGAAGTGGTCTCAGAGTTCTTCCTTATTATTCTCCAATCTCATCAAGCATTTTTGCATTGCTGCAGATTGATGAGCTTATGCTAATTAACTACAAAAACATTTTTACATAACTTTTTTCAATGTATCTTTACCAAGGTGTGGATTAGCAGGTAATGCAAAGTAATCATACAGCAAACTAACACCAATTCACTCATTTGCCACATATAAACTTGTCCTGCATGCATGTGTAAATTTGTAATGTAATTTTCTTCACGCTACAATATACTATAATAAATCAAGAAAACTTTTAGATCTTTTTACACTAGTCTGTGAATCTTGCATTAAGCCATTTCCAATTCTTCCATGTTTGCACAGAACAGAATGGATGCGTGACAATGCATAATGTGTTAAAGTATTCATCACTCTGACTACAACTGCCAACTCTCCAAAACAAAGACACAACTTGTTGACATTGTATAACAAAGAAGACAAGAGATAAGAAACATATTTGTATGCATTCTGCTAATAGTTTTAGGACAGGAACATAATATTCAAAAAGAATGTAAATTCAAGTGTAGCTTTTCTCATTTAAGGATCTATTGTATTGAAAGGTTAAAACTGTACTTATAAGAAATCAACAGTACCTTCGTAATGAGACTGCCTATTGTGCCCTCCATTTCAGAAATGTCACTGGAAAAGACAGAAATGCTATTTATCAGGAGAAAGAATGTGATTCAGCACTCAGCAATAAGTCTACAAGCACAACGTTTTTAATGAGAATTGGGAACATATTAAAGAGGATTAGAAATTAAGCTCTTAATACAACACAGTAGACAGAAAATCTGTGTGGTGATGCAATAGCAGGTTAGAGAAGGCCTCTGGACCCATGCTTATCAACCACAAATTGGAAAAATAGTTAGATCAGTTCTCAGCTTTAGTAAAATGTGTCTGTTTAAAATGTACTGTAGATCCCTGTTTTTAAGGTGAATTTGGATCTAGGGATCCAGTTTCAGTTTTCAGTCTTCATAAGTATTATGAGTATTATGGATACTGCTAAATGACAATATGAGAGCTTAATGTACACTTAATGGACAAATCTTCTAAGTTAAATCTGTCCCTTTTCAAAAGGAACAAGCATCAAGCATATTGCATTTGATGTACAAAGAAGTGTCAAGGAAAAAAATTACATTTTGCATTGTTAACTAGCAGAAAGAAAATTAGCAAATATTCCTTGTGAAGTAATAACTACCCTAAATGCTAGCAAAATGCCCTACAGTTATTCCTGAACTCAAATCCAACAAATCAAAACACTTAGTTAACCTTGCACAGCAGGTTTCCTTGAAATGTGAGAGCACCCCACAAGGCTGAGCTTATTCATTAGCTTTTGCTCCCACCTTTTAGTGCAAAATTCCACATGCCATATGAATGCTACTTTAGCATCCCCTCAACATCATATGAGTAATGGGCTAACGCCCATCTACCGCCAATTAAGTGTGTATTATTTGAAATGCTGAGTCATATGGGGTAAAACTTCATTAGGATGCAAAGAACATGGCTTGACTCTTAATAAAGCCACTATCTGTTGTTAATCTGTTAGTAATTGTATGCACTAGGCCTCATTTTAGTGATCTACTTCTTGCAAATGACCATTTTAAATGAATCAGCCTGTGCGAGTTTTGATTGATTAGTTACACCATATATAAAAAAAAAAACTGAGTCAATTACAATGTCCGACTACTTGGTGAATCTTAACTGCAGAGTATGGAAGTAAACCTCAACTGCTTGTCATTGATTAGTTACAGCATATATTAGTCTGACTGATAAACTGATAAAACAAGCAGTGCTAGGTTGTTATGAGGTGGTTGCTGTGGAATTCCAGTTCATTGCTAAGTTGTTGCTAGCTGGTTGCAATGGTATGCCATGTGATTGCTAGGGTGTTGTTCGGTGATTACTATGTCATTCCATGCGGTTGGAATGGGTTTGCTAAAGAATATTTGTACGTTACTCCCGTTATTAGGTCTAAGTATAAAAGTAAAATTACTAAATTCAAAGAGGTTTTGACACTTAAGGCCAAAATTTTACTCTTAATGGCTTTACACACACACACTCTTAATGGCTTTACACACAAGTGCTATTGGACATATTCCAGGGCCATTTGAGGGTCTGGCTCAATGCACATATAGGGGTCCCCAGAGTTAGAAAAGGGGCTTTACATCCTTTACGGTGACCAGCCTTGCCAACCTGTCTGTTTTTGTGTGTTCATCAGGTTTTCGAGCCTAACTGTAAAATGTTTAGCAATTTCATGCACAGCAAAGTTCCACACACTGACAAGCTCTGTCTCTGTTTAAAACTTTCTTCTGCCATCCAAAAAATCCAGAATACTGGTACACAAAACAGATCTTTCCGTAGGTTTGAAGCCGCATGAGATGTTTTTGAAATTCAAACACCAGCTATAATAGGAAAACTAGTTAGTGTTGGTATTCAATAAGTGTCTAGCATAGTACATAAGTATATGATTTGAGACACAACAGTAGTTTGTTTAGAGGAGGTACATTGATGGAGAAATTTGCCCATTTTCACTGCTGAACTACACTTGTGCAGTGTGTCAGGTTAGTGAAAAAGATTAAAGTGACATTAATTTAAATGTGGCTTGTCTGATTTCTAGTAACATTTTAAAATATTACCACACAGAATCTGTCCTCTAAATTTTAATATTAATTGGTAAACTAAATGAATGAAACAAAAGAGGAGACTGTGAGTGTCTCTCATGACCTCATTTGTAAATCAAACGACACCTTGTGGTGTCACGACCCCTAGTGGCCACTGTAATTGTCGTGCTTAACCACCCAGTTCAAGTGTATTAGGAAGGTGGGAAGGGAATTAATCAGATAGCATTACCCAAATCTTAATTCCGTTTGTATATAATCACTTTCAATTAATTTCCTCTTAGCACAAATACACTGAATAATTTATGATTCTGTGAAAAATCACGAAAAATAGAAATCATGTCATTTTCAAAGCTTGTGCAATATGTTATTAAAATGTGCAATTCAGCACATGATGGCTGGGAGATGTTACTCATGCTTCGTCATTAAAGTGCCACTGTTTATATGCAAGTTTACAGCTTGTCTGTAAGTTTCACGAGTCATAGCTGCAATTTCATGCCATTTTACCAAAAAATATATTTGCTTGAAATGTGAGTGCAAAAAGTCACACTCTCAATAAATTTCTGGCCTAAGCATGGGTGAGCAGCTTACGATATCATGACTGCCTCAACTCAGTTTAATGGCAAAAGGCTTACTAGAGTTTGGCAATCAGGACTCAAACTATAAGATGAGTAACTGTGCCCATAACAGCCGCCATCATGTGCTAATGTCACACCCAGCCTCTTAGTAACACTTCCAAGAGGAAATGAAGCAACTCGTATACTAATTTTTCATAATACTAATGTAATATGTTATGTTTTTAAAACTTTATTTTCATGTTTTAAACACAGTGTCACCAAAGTCATGAATAAAGTTATAGCAGCTTTATGGCTGCAGTAAATACTGACGTATATTTTGTTTAAACAGATTAAAGTGAATGGACTCTGAATAAGTGCAGAGATACTGGTACTCTCAACTTCTCAACTGGATTGGGCTAGGAGGCTCTAGATACACAGCTACTTTCTACACAGCTGCTTTGACTTACCAAAACCTGAGAAAAAAATATGCCTGAAACTAGTGACAAGGCTGTGTATATCTGTGCCACTTGATTTATTCAAGATCTTCCTGTCTCTTCAAGACTTCACAAATGCTGTTGCATTTATAACAAATCACATGAGAACCTTCTACAGGTTAATACTCCACAGTCTATATCTTATGTTTCTTGGGACAGAGACTAAGATCAGTTCTGAGCATTCACTGTGTCTTTGCAAACATGTAACCTACATCGACCAACTTTATAACCTCATTCTTATTTTACATCACTTTCAAGTGTTATTATTCTAATTTGTGAATACTCAACAGTTAGCAATGGTAAAATGTTTTTATTTTACCGTTCATTGTGTTGTTTTTGGTCTTCTTCTTCCATGGTCGCACTGCTATATTTCTTTAGTTGCTGGGGTTAGGTATTACGTTCTGTGCATCACTACTGATTTTCTTCTGTGCTTAGGATTCTATTTTCTCCAGGGTTGTCTCTCAGTTATTTGGTGGTCAGAGTGATTCCATTTGCTGACCCCCTTCTGCACACCTGTAGGATTCAGATGAATTAGAACACATGAACTTTTTTCATGAAGCCTTATTTATTTATGTGCATAGATGCAGTTGGTCTCTACACTTTTATTATTATGACATTGAATGATTGTATTATATTGCACCCATGGAAACTGACTTAAGCATATAATGAAGAATGTAGAAAGATAACACTTCATAAAATATAAAATAAAACTGTCTCTTGTGTATTAGTATGGCACACAATATCACACAGCTATTAATAAGTAAATATTTTACATTTCAATATGTGTCTCACGTTTTCTCTGTGCATACCTTTGCTGTGGTCTCAGATTTCAACATGCAGGGTAAAAACACAGTTAGAGGGATCAAAGATTAGCCTATATATACCCTACTATGGATTTGAACATACACATACCCCTGAAGTGGGAGGTGTTGTGACACAAAATTAACATATCTTATAGTAGCTGAGAAAATCGCAGTGATTTGGATTTGTCAGCATGGATGAAAGGAAAACTTAAAATAAATGAACTTGTCTGCCCAAACAAGAACACAAAATACTTGTTTTTTTTTTGTTTTTTTTTTGTATAATAAAGTATAACTGTCATACTGAAGGATTTTAAAATGCATAGCACAAGCCACTCTGTGTTTTATCTGCTTACACAAATGCAATGTACTTTTTGGTAGCATGTAGGCTACCTGACTGATATAGTTGAGTTGCACTATGTTAGTTCTGGCTGTTACGCCACTGTCAGTTTTTGTCATGCTGTTTTCATCACCATCTATTCAAACTCACAGAAAAAAAACAAAAAACTGTAGATTTCAGGCATCTCCCACATAGCAAGGAGTTAAAACATAATGAATGCTATAGCTAAACTGCAGATGTTGGCACATGTGGTTTAACCCATACCTCTTGATAACTTCTTATTCAGCAAAAACTTGAACCGAGTTAAATTTGTTCAATTAGCACTGATATTAATATTCATCAAAAAAGGCTTAAATTATATCTTCATTGACCTCTTCCCAATCATGAGTTAATACCAGTTTGGCAAACTAGAATCACTTTACCAATTATAATCCCAAAAGCATAATTTCCAGGGCATTCCTGAGTCTTTTTGTATTCTTAAGGAATGTACCTGGCTATTAGCATAAATTCTGTTTGGACGAACCTCCCTCATGGACTCTGAATTAAAGTATTTTTAATACAAAATTTTCCGAGACAACACTGGAACAAACATAGTAAATAGTGTGGAAAATAAAAGCAACGACAACATCAAGCACTTTTTTGATTGACCTGAACAGGGAAATATTGGTAAATATTTGCTGAACCACATGACTGATAGAGGGTAATGAGGTTCATCCTGTGATAACACAGAGGCCAAAGAACATTATGACATAACTAGAGGCAATGATGTTCAATAATCAGTCAGGTATAACACAAGAAATCTTTGACTGAGATGCAAAATGCAAACTGTGTCAGAAAGGTTTGTCTGGGGAGCAGCACGATGGCACAGTGCTGCTTCACAGATCCAGCAATCCAGTTTTTTCATTTCCTTTCACTTCCCAAAACATGGCAGTAGGAGGATAGCTAAGATAAATTCCCCCTAGGTGCAGTATTCCTGGGATAGGCTCCAGATCCACTAGACCATTGAAAAAATTAAAAGGAAAAATGAAAACATTTCTGATGAAAATCATTTAAATGCTCACATCAGATAAATTTTCAACAAAGCCAGGATAGCCTACACTTGTGTATTAATATGATAGTTTTATATTTAACTAGAGCAGAAGTTCTCAAACTGGGGTCCATGATACGCAGCCAGGGAGTCCATGATTTTCTTTTTTTTTTTTTTTTATACTTTGTTACATTGTTGGAAATCACAACCCATTATCAAGGTTATTATACAGTATTTATTTACAGAGCTCTAATAATTATTAGACTGTTTGACTGGTCACTTGAATTGAATGGGTTTAATCCAAACCTCAATAACTTAAAAACAATAGGACTATATGATAACAAGTAGGCCTATAAATAATGTCACATGGACCTATCTAATGTGTTCTAACAGCAGAAAGTTCAGGAATAAAAATCTCTAAGGCTCCAATAAATAGACAAATTATTATGTTTGCATATAAATGTTGTTGCTGTTGTCCTTATTTCGGGTGCTCCCGTTAGGGGTCACCACAGGGGAACGCATTATTTGATTTGGCACAGTTTTTACGCCAGATGCCCTTCCTGGTGCAACCCTCCCATTTTATCGGGCTTGGGACCATCACTTTTAATTTGTAACCATGGCTTTGTAATTTGTAATTTGTATACAGCAGATTGCTCGTATAGTATGAAATCAACAACACTTTCATTTTCACTTTAATCTGTATTATTGTAATATGACATTGTGTAATGGCTCTTCGAGTGAGTTTACTGTGACAACTGTCCATTTTGAAAAATTCATGATGTGATTGTACTTACAATTTTTAAGCTTGTCATCATTAAATACATCAGATTTAAGCCTAATTGAGCGATTAATCTCTGAGGATTAATTGAGGTTTAGGATTGTTCGTGATTCGGTCTTGCACCTGTATGTTTAGTATTCCAGATATTTACGGTAGCTCGACAGAGCCAACATACTTTTCTCCTCATTCTTATTATTATGTTGGCAGACTAGCTACAACCTACAAACCACCCGGGGATCACACATAGCAACACCCTAGCAACCAACATGAATTTGCTAGCAACCACCTGGATATTCGAAGCAAGGTTATGACGTGTAATTCCCTGCCTAAAACTGGTAAAAGCTATTCAATTCATCAGTTTGGGACTGTTTACCGAGTGACGTGAAATCAACATGGCTGCTCACACTGTGGACAGTGTAAAATACCCCTTCCCTTCTTTTAAATTAGTTTATAGCAGTATTGGCTTTAGATCAATTAATATACAGACACAGTACTTAAATCTATAGCATTCACTATCCTAATCACCATTTTGAAAAGGTAATCATCATTACAGTTATTCAATTCATTTAAATTAAATTTTACTTGTATAATGCTTTTAACAATAGACATTGTCACAAAGCAATTTTCAGAAATAAGCACATTCAAGTAATATATTTTAAATGTATGAATTTATTATTAATGAGCAAGCCAGAGTCAAAGGTGGTGAGGAAAAACTCCCTGAGACGATATGAGGAAGAAACCTTGAGAGTAGCAAGACTCAAAAGGGAACCCATCCTTGAACAAATGCAGCATTAGTAACGAATTAGCAATGCTCCATCATCCAACTTGATTATCATAGTAACCACCTAGCAACACCCTAGCAACCAACTTGAATATAATGGAAATATTTTAACATTTTCATGTTTTTTTTTTTTCACTTTAACTTAGCCTTTAGCTTTTTTAACATTTACACACATAAATGCTAAATGTTTTAAATTTTTTAACAACATGACAACAAAATAATTAGTGACCACCTAGGAACACCCTAGCAACCAAACTGAATATGCTAGCAACAATTTAACAATATTACATACTTTAACCTAGCATTTAACCCTTTAACCTTTACTTGTTTAACTGTTCATAGCAATATTAAATGTACAATGTCTGGAACTTTCTTCATCAAGCTAGATTTGCCAGAACCCATGGTTAGAGTCTAACACTGAGAAGACCTTTACATTTGGCAATTCACTCACCACCTCTTCCCCTGTAGTGAGAGTGTGGTGTTCTTTCTGGCCTTATTTAAATCGTATGGATGAATGCAGATTCTTAGTTTGCTTTGCTTTACTACAGTTACCACATTATTGACCCAGTCGGTGTGTTCTTCCCACTTCTCAAAAACTCCAAGGCTTTCCATTCTGATGGGTTCTGCTTTTATGTTATCACAGGGGACACTGTTGGATTGATCTTGATACGGTGTAACCCTGGTATGCATCCCATGCCAATAAACACATCATCAAACTCATTCAGGATCTATGAATTTTTCTTCACAGTCTAATTTGTAGATTATCTGGACAAGTACTAATTCTGTGCAGGCTGATCTTCCCAAGATGGCAGGTGAAGCACTCTCTGTGATCTGTAATTCAAGCTCAACTTTACTGTCTTTATACTGGCACACGAGCTTTGCTTTGCCCTTTGGCTCCATCTTGTGGCCAGAATACGCAATTAACACCAGTTTGTTTTGTCCATCGACAGGTTTTCCCTGCAACACCTTTGAAGTCTTTTTAAGAAAATGCGTTGCACTTCGTTCCTGTATCCGGTTTAAAAGTAAGTGTTTTATTATGTACTTTCAATGTTTCTGTCCATTTGTCTTTTTACACTCCTGTGGCAGCAGCTACTGTGTCCACTGTGTGCATTTTTCTCCCCACTCTGCTTTTCTTCTTGTTACCCTCTTGTTCAATTCCATGAACTTTTCTCTTGGTGAACTTTGTCCTGTCTTTCTGCTCCTGCTGCTAACGTCTTGGTGCCAGATACCACAGCACACCCTCAGGTTCTTGTGATGTCATTTTACTATTATTAGAATTTACAGTTAGAATCAAAATTTCTGCTGCTGTAAACAGAAACCTAGTTATAGCAATCACATTAAGATTAGGTGTAGTATCTGCTCTTATGTGTGTAGTATATTATACCTTCTTTATATGATTAATGAAGTGCTTCTTTTTTCATTCACTTGACGTAGGTTATGTAGGTTTAGGTATTTACTATTTTTAATGTTTAGTTATATGTAGGATTTGCTTAGGGTTAGAATACGATAATAGTTTTATTAAACCTGTTATGTCCCTTCCTTTATCACAAAGTAGAGCAGAATAATTTACAGCAGAAACCAGCTTTCTGTTCTTGGCTGACAGAAGTGTTATGGGCTTCTGCTGTTGTAGCCCATCCACCTCAAGGTTCGACATGTGCGTTCTGAGATGCGTTTCTGCTTACCAGAATTGTACAGAGTGGTTATCTGAGTTACTGTAGCCTTTTATGTCAGCTCAAACTAGACTGGCTATTCTCCCTTGACCTCTCTCATCGACAAGGTGTTTCTGTTCGCAGAACTGCCACTCACTGGTTGTTTTTTTCCTTTAAGCAATTTCCCCCTGGGATTAATAAAGTTCTTTGAATCTTGAATCTTGAATCTTTATTGCACGATTCTGAGTAAACTATATAGACTGTTGTGTGTGTGAAAATCCCAGGATATCAGCAGTTATAGAAATACTCAAACCAACCTGTCAGGCACCAACAATCATGCCATGCTCAAAATCACAGAGATTATTATTTTTTTTCTCCATACTGATGGTTGATGTGAATATTACCTGAAGCTGGTGGCTTGTATCTACGTGATTTTTTGCAATGTACTGCTGCCAAACGATTAGCTGATTAGATAATTGCATGAATGAGAAAGTGTACAGGTGTTCCTAATAAAGTGAGTGTATTTAGGTAATTTTCTAACTATTTAGGGTATGCTAACTTTAGGTTGCCAGCTAGCTAACAGTCAAAGTTAACTGCTTGAACTTAATTCAATTCAATTTTATTTGTATAGCGCTTTTAACAATGGACATTGTCACAAAGCAGCTTTACAGAAATAAATAGA
>JAKKZN010000023.1:16582845-16596784 GCA_033441825.1 Pangasius elongatus
AGGTGTTATGCTTCATCATCTGGAAGGACATCACCACTGGTTGAAGGAATGTTGTTGGTTGGTTTGCATTCTATGAGCTGTAGGCTTCCCTATCACCAGATCTGAAAGCAATGTCACGTACCTTAGCAGGAGTCGGACATCCTTATTCATCCAAGGTCTCTTTATGGATGGTTACTGTGTCGACACACTTGTTGATATGATCCAGAACAGAACTGGTGTGAATATTTATGTCCATGTGGGAATCCAATGTGGGCTGATAAGCAAAGGCATTCCAGTCTGTGTCCTGGAACTGTTGCTTTAGTAAAGAGTCTGCTCCTTCTAACCATACTTTTTCAGTCCTCACTGTGGGTTTCACATATTTGATGATTGGGTGTATTTGGGGAGTAATAACAGGGATACATGATCTGATTGTCCAGCATGGGGGAGGGGAGTAGCATTGTAAGCCTCAGTAATGTTTGTGTAAACATGATCAAGAATATTTGTTTTCTCCTCTGCTAGGGCAAGAGACATTTTGATAGAATTCGGGGAGTTGCATCCTCAAGTTAGTGTGATTAAAATACCCAGCAATGACAAAAGCTTCATTGGATTCATTGTTTGCACCTTGCTAATAACTGTACCAGTTCTTTCATGGCTAACTTAGCATTAGCATCCTGGGGTACATATATTGCAGCAATTGTGGTGCATGTAAATTCACAGGGCAGATAAAAAGGTCTGCACTTTATAAAGAAGTAATCTATATCGGCAGAACAGTGGGTCTTAATAATAACAGCATCGGTGCACAGAGTTTTGTTTATGTATATGCAAACATTCTCACCTTTGCTTTTACCAGAGTACACAGCGCATCTGTCAGCTCTGAAGATGTAGTGGCCCTCTAGTTCAATCGTGTTAGTCAGTGTGGTGTTATTAAACCTTGTTTCCGTGGCTTTCATGTGGCATCATTTAGCAGCAGCTCAATGCATAAAATCATGTAGTCACTAATGTCTTTCATTAAGCCATGATTTCTGACCATAGCCAGGAGAGCCAAGCAAACAAACAGCACTTTAAATCACAGTCCAATAATAATTAACATTAAAATTATTTGTAAACAGTTAGACTTGAAACTTCATTGTAGGCCTATACAATCTTTTTTTCCCCAAAATGTTCAGCCTTTTTTCTTTTGGAAACTAAAAGTGTAGTTTTTGACTATCTTCATCCAAAACACACTATTTGGCCAAAAGTATGTGGATGTCTGACCATCACACCCAATTTGTATGCTGTAGAATTACAATTTTCTCTTAGCTGGAACTAAGAGGCCCAAACCTTCAGAGCAGATGACACTATGTGGTTAACATAGTGTGGTTAAAATATTCTATACACGCAGCACATGTGGCAGGGTATCCAGGCCATCACAAACTATAGGACATCACCTCCCTGTGATAGTGATGCCTCCCTTCCAGATGTGCTGAACAACTTCTATGCTCGGTTAGAGGCACAGAATGATGTGACAGCAAGGAAGACCACTCCTCCTCCCAATGACCAGGTGCTGTCTAACCATAGCTGATGTGAGAAACTCTACACAGAGTCAACCCATGGAAGGCTGCTGGACCAGACAACCTTTCTGGCAGAGTGCTCAGAGGATGTGCAGACCAACTAGAGGATGTTCTCACTGACATTTTCAACATCTCCCTGAGCAGTGCCTTCTTTCCAACATGCTTCAAGGCCACCTCCATCGTCCCCATGTCCTGCCTCAATGACTACCGTCCTGTTGCACTCACACTCATCATGAAGTGCTTTGAGAAGCTCATTATGAGGCAGATCAAGACCCTGCTGCTCCCCTCCACTGGGCCCCCTGCAGTTCACGTATAATCCCAACCGCACAAGAGATGATGCCATCACAACCACCACCCTCCCTCTGGCCCTCACCCACCTTGACACTTATGTTCAAATGCTGTTCATAGACGTCAACTCAACATTAAACACAATCATTGCTCAGCACCTGTTTGGAAAGCTGAATTGGCTGGGCTTGAACACCTCCCTCTGCAACTGGTTCCTGGATTTGCTGACTGGGAGACCTCGGGAGCAGTATCTCCAACAGCACCACACTGAGCACTGGGGCCCCACAGGACTGTGTGCTCAGTCCACTGCTGTTCACTTTGCTGACTCATGACTGTGCAGAGGTGCACAGCTCGAACCACATTGTTTGTTGATAACATGACCATGATGGGTCTCCTCAGCAAGAACAACAAGTCAGAGAAGGTTCAGCAACTAATGGACTGGTGCAGAGCCAACAACCTGTCTCTGAATGTGGACAAAAAAAAGGGATGGTTTTTGACTTCAGGACAGCACAGAGAGACCACTCTCCACTGAATATTGACGGCTCCTCCGTGAAGATCACCCTTGGTGTTAACCTGTGGGAGAACTTGACCTGGTCCCTCAACACCAGCTCCATAGCCAAGAAAGCCAGGCAGTGTCTCTACTTTCTACGAAGGCTGACAACAGCCCATCTTCCACCCCTCATCCTCACAATATTTTACAGAGGGACTATCGAGAGCATGCTGAGCAGCTGCATCACTGCCTGGAAATTGCACTGTCTCGGATCACAAGACCTTGCACACACACACACACACACACACACACACACACACACACACACACACACACACGATCAACTAAACACCACTCCACCCCCTTTCCAATTTTTGCACATTTCTTTCTTAAATTGCTGCTAAAACACCATACACATAATACTGCACTGACCATCTGCACTCTTGCTGCTAACAGTGTATCATAGGAAATAGTGTTATGGTATGTTATGTTTACATTTACAGCATTTCATGATTATATTCTTATCTTGTTGCACAATCTGTTACATATGGCACTCTGTACACTTCAGTACACAGTGTGATGGCAGGCCGCCAGCCCGTGCACCAAAGAGAAACAGCGCTCCTCACATGACTGCGGTCATGGTGCTGAAAGGTTTTGGACAGCCAGAGTGCACGTGGCTGCGAGGCAGAGTAACCAAATTCAACCAAATAACGGCCAGCGTTCAATCATTGCCACGGTGCTAATTCATCCTCAAGATGCTACCGACCTCAATGCACAGCACACGCCGTGCTCACCTCCCCCCCCCCCCACACTTCCCCTGCAGTTCTTTTCAATACAAAAAAAACACTTTTTATTTACGTTTAAGACCAAATGGGTGCCTATGTCCTCACTCATTTGCTCACCATAGAGGCCCAGCTGGCATGGTAATGCTGTTATGACAAAGAGAGGAGCAAAATTTTGCTACATTGTGGTCTCTCCCCTGAGATCTGACCCTAAAGTCTCCCCTCACAGCCAAATGGACACATTGTTGCGCATCCCTAAGAGGTGGTTGCAGCCAGAGTGGCTGTCTGCCCAAGAGGGCATCAATGGACCAGTTCCTGAGGGCTCTATGGGAAACCTAGGGATGAATCCATGCCTATGGAGCCGGGTCTCACTGCCCCATGTCGTCGAGAAAAGCCCTGGCTCACAGGTTGTGCCCTTTATAAGGCCACCCCACCAAGTCAATGGCCGACCAGCCCTGTTGGACTCCGGAAGCCCCGTCACCCTGGAACGTCCATCCCTACTGCCTTCCCCCTAAAACCTAAGGTTCCTCCACAGTCACCTGTGTCCATGGACCTCAGGGAGGTTCCATTGACTCAGGTTTGAATCAAGCACCAGGAGAAGGAGGGGCGCTCCTGGTGGGCCTAATCCCCAAGCTCCCTGCTACTAGGACGAGACTGGCTCAGGTTCACCACCACCAAAGCTCCAAAGAAGAGAAAGCCCAGGGTGAAGCAGTCATGGATCCAGCCTGCCTGCCTGGCCCCATGCAAAGGAGACGACAGGATGTCCCAGGTCACCCAGGAGGGAAACTTCGACCAGGAGCAGAAGGAAGACACCAGGCTGAAGAACTGCTGGAACCAGGTGCAAGGTGATTGAAGGTGTCCACCAGCACCCCGAGCAGCAACTTCTGGCCTCCTACTTCCTGGTATGCAGGGGTCTCCTCTACTGCAAGATGGAGTGAAGAGGCCAGCCCTGTGGAATCCTCCTGCACCTGGCTCACTCACACCCACTGGGGGGGATACCTGGACCCACGCAATACCCTGGTCTAGGCTGACCGCCAGTCCCAAGAAGTGCCACCTAGGACTCACAGAGACGCAGTACCTGGGTATCACATTGGCTGGGGGCTCCTGATGCCACAAGAGAAGGAGGTAGAGGCTGCACGTGAGTATCCTGATCCACCACAAAGATACAGGTATGTGCCTTCTTAAGGTTGGTTGGATATTACCAGAGATTTGTGCCCAACTTCACAATTGCCTCTCCCCTCTCTGATCTAACCAGAAAAGGCCTACCGGACTGACACGTCTGAAACAGAATTGGGAGCTGTCCTCTTGCAGGTCTTCGACGGGGAGGAGCATACGGTCCCGTACGTGAGCCAAAAGCTGACCCCCATGTAGATGACATATGTCACAGTGGAGAGGGAAGCCTTGGCTACCAAATGGGCTGTGGACAAGTTAAAGTACTACCTGGCAGGATGGCCCTTCACCCTAATCACCAACCATGTTCTGTTACAGTGGGTGGCCAAGGCTAAGAACACAAATGCCAGGACTGAAACTTTGCTATGCACCACCTAGAGGGGGCTCAGCATGGTACTGCAGATGGACTCTCCTGGCACTTCTCACTCTGGGCCCAACGTTTACCAGCAGTAGGCTTAGGGGGTATCAGCCGCTCACCGAAGGAACACAGCACTCCTTGCACGACTGCCAGCATGGTGCTGAGTGGTCAACACCAGTTGCGAGGCGGAGTAACCAAATTCAGTACAGATGATTGCCATGGCGCTAATTCACCCTCACTGAGGCAACAGGGAGGTTTTAAAATATCCAGCAGCCGCTCTCAAGAGGTGAAGGTAGCCACAATTAATAGCGAAACTAATCTGTGCTCTCTTCTCCACTCCAGACAGAGATATCAGCGCCGGCAAGTAACCGCCGCCCAAGCTCACCGATATCCACCGAAGCTGAGAGCCTCTGCCATCTCCCAAAAGCACCGCTGCTGCTAGTTTGTCGCACACATCCTCAAGATACCACTGATCTTACTGCAAAGCACAAACCATGCTCACCTTCACCCCCACACTTCCCCTGCATGGTTCTGTTCAATAAAAAAAAAAAAAAAAAAAAACTTTTTATTCACTTTTAAGTCTCTGGGCGTCTGTGTTCAGCCCACATTGCTACAACAGTTCTAATGTGGTTAATCAGCGCTGCATTGTCCTTTACTATGCCCGTTGTCCTGTTTTAGGAAATTTGTACTTGAATTGTTTGCACATGTGCACTTTGTAGTCCTGTGTAGGTCTGCGTAGTCTTTACTTAGTTCCGAGTATTCTCAGGAAGTATTTGGTTGTTTTATGCACCATGGTCCTGGAGAAACATTGTTTTATTTCACTCTGTACTGTACCAGCTGTATATGGTTGAAATGACAATAAAAGCATGAAATCCCCACAGCCACACTCCAAAATCTAGTGGAAAGCCTTCCCAGAAGAGTGGAGATTATTATAACAGCAAAGGGGGACTAAATCTGGAATGGGATATTCAACAAGCACTTTTGGTCTTATAGTGTAGTTAACTCCAACATACATTGTTTTTTGTTTCATGTTGGCGAACAAAAAAAATAGGTTAATGAAGTATTTACTGTGACAGAAATCTTGGGTGGCACATCAGAACATCTTCCAAGCCAAGAGATCAAAAACCCTATACAGCTGTCAATCATTTCAGAATGTCAATCAAGAATTGCTCCTCTCCCACTTTTACAAATAAATTGAAAAAGATGCCATTTTTAAACTGCCTCCACTATTTCCGTTGGTATGGCATTGTGCCAGATGACTGAAAGATAAGGCCATCTTGTGTACACAGTCAACAGCAAGTATAAATCAACCTTTTAATGTAAAAATGTTGTCCTCGTGCAACTATTTTCTTTTGTTCTGAGAGACTCTGACGCACAGACCTAGTCTACAGCTGGCAAGCCTTCTAAAAACACCTGTATTACTGAGTTTTACTTACATTTTACCTTTCTTTTGTCTTTAAACGTGATTGCAAACCATTTTTGGATTTCAGTCACTACTGAGAGAGAAAACATCCCATGAATAAAACTCTGGTCTGCCATTGTCAGTTTTCCTCAATCAATTTTACATGTTTCTCCAAATTATTAGAATTACTCTCAAAACAATGAACACAGCCAAACTTGTATCTTAACTAAACAGATGTGTATCTTGGCCAAACAGTTCAATTTTATTGCATAATGAAGCACTGTATTTTAATGCATTTATTACAAATAAATACTAACATCAAAACTACAAGTGTGTTTTCTGTTGATTTTATAACATATTCAGCTGTAGACACAAATACATGAATGAAAATACATGTTTATCATGAAGTTCTTTAATGAGAATGTGTGTGTGTGTGTGTGTGTGTGTGTGTGTGTGTTTAGTGCAATCACTGATCACATTATTGATGATGAATTTCATCCACATCACAGCATATATTCTTACGAGCAATGGGGGAAAAAAAGTACATTTCTTTTGAATCCATGCTTGACAAGCTTCTGCCTCAACATCTCCACAGGCCTTTTCCATTGCTTGAAGAAGACTTACTTTGTTGTAAGGGTTGCAATCATACATTTTCCATTTCCAAGAGGAGAAGAACTTAACTGGATTCAGGAAAGGAGAATATGGTGGAAGGAACACGATCCTGAAATGTGGGTGATGCTCAAACCACTCTCTCACCAGCACTGAGTGGTGGAAATGGACATTGTCCCAAACAACTACATTTCACTCCATTTGCTCCATTTGAAAAGGATTTTATTGAGAGAATTTAAAAAATTATGCTCCTTTTGGTGTTGTATGGCCCCAAGACAGCAAGCATTGTGTGCCAAACAGTGGTTGAAATTGCGGCATACATGGTGTTGTTGCCTCCTCTTTGTCCAGAGACGATGGCTGTGTCACAATGGCCAACCACAATCCTCCCTCCTCTTCTCCTTTTTTTTGTTAAGACTGAAGCCTGCTTCATAAATATACTCCATTTTTAATATTATGTAATAGTTGATTGTCCTGTATAATTCTTTGCTGAATTTCTTTGAAGCAGATGATGTTGTTCTGGACCATCATTTCAGCAATGTCATGCTCAATTGAAAAGAGTTTTGTTCATCCACCTAAATGTTCTTGAACTTCCATTCTGAAATATTTTTTGCACAAGTAGGGCCATTTACAGTAGAGCACTAGAACTAGACTACTAGACTTTATAGTAAAAGTTTAGACTTTTACTATAGAAGTAGAATGGTATAGTTACTTACTGGTTTTCCTTTTGAAATGTGTGGATAATTGAAGCCACTGTGGATCTGTTTATGTTGGACTGAACACTCTGCCCAGCTTCTCTCAAGGAGAGACCATGATTTATTAGAGGGTCAATTATTACATGGTCAATGAGAATTTAACAAATAACAGAGCTTTGTTTGTTGTATTTGGAAAATGGTATATAAATGTTTGTGATTTGTGTTAAACCAATATAAAAACAGTGATTCCTTCTTTCCTGATTATTAAAATTCTGATTTGCTATATGAACTACTGTGAAAACAGTTTTGTGCAGTGTTTTGAGAAAATTATGCATATAATTTTTATGAACTTGACAAAAACTTACAATCAGTTTAGGACAATGACAAAGTGTTCACATGGTTGTGTTAATTGTTTTGAGAGCAATGTTCTGAGAGCAATGACCTGAGTTTGGAGAAATGTGTCAAATCCATAGATTTGACAAAAACTGTAAACAATCCAATAAAGGTATTTAGAGCAGAAAAAAAGATGTTAAACATGAAATGTTAATTTCGAAGTGTTCCAGTAAATCTTGTCCTAACAGATTTACTGGACACCATTTTGACACCAGAAAATGATGTTTGTTTGTTCTTAGGCCCAATGTGTTAGTCAGAGGGATGCTATAAGGCTCAGCTATAGGTAGCCCAGAGGCTCCTACAGTAATTTTTATGCCAATACACAGACTAACATTTGGGATTTCTCCAATTTGTAGGACTAATGTAGTGCCTGTGTCCCCCAAAAAGGAAACTACTTTGCCATTTACTGAAAGCATGATTATTGGGTCTGACTTTGTGTGAACCATTAACTTGTATGTAGTGCACAGTCAATTCTCCTGCCTCACCCTATTGCCTGAAATTTTGTCCCTGTAGGTCTGTGACTGTAAATTGTGGTTTCCTTAGCTGCTCGCCATGTCTAGGACAATCTCTGACAACGTGACCTAGCTGGCCACAAATTAAGCAAATCCCATCATTGGCTCTACCTTGTCCCGCGTCTACGTCCATGGAGAGGTCCCCGTTGCCTCACACCTGGGCCCTTATAATTGCGCTGTTGTTGTGACGGAGGACTGCCTTAGTAATGTAGATCCCGTTTTCAGATAATTTGCCTGGAGTTTCATGCCTGTGTTGGCATTTAGACTGTACGATTTTTTTCTGGTTTCAACAAATCTTTGACTAATGTACATTAAACACTCAATTCCGTTTGCTCAGTGTTTTCAGTTTAGTCATTCTTCCGCCATCATTAGTAATAGCTTTATTTGTGATATATAAGTGTATATTAGTTAGCTCTCTGATGGAAAAGATTGCAGCATTAGAGGTGTACATAGTTACTATAGGGGAAAGCATGGATGCCTTAGGAGGAGTTAGCAATCACCCAACTCTGGCATTAGAGCCCTCAATGGGTCGAATGGGTGACGACTCGGTGGCATAACCGCATAGCCTAAGCTAACATTAAGGCTCGCCCACAGGAGCAATACTTCTGTCCACTTCACGTGTCTAACAGGTTTGCTCTCCTCAGTGAAGCACCCACTGAGAAACCTGAAAGAGCTCTGGTTATAAGAGACTTGATCTTATGGACATGAAATTAGCTAGGCCTTTAGGGGCACCAGCAACACTAGTTAGGTGTATACCGGGAGCCAGGGCACCAGACATAGCAGGTAACCTTAAGGTCTTAGGCAAGCACAGGTTCTCAAAGATAACTTTTTTTATGTAGGAGCTAATGATCTGCCTCCATAAGTCAGAGGTTACTAAGTAGATTGCAGAGGTGTGTAAGTTAGTGAAGGCGATGTCTGATGCAGTAATAAGTTCTGGCCCTATTCCACAGCGGCATGGCGATGTAGCTTACAAGCAGGTTATGGTCGCTGAACTGCTGGAAGTCCAGGTGGTGCTCTGAAGGCTTTATATATAATCTGAGTAGTTTTGAGGGCAAGGCTGGCCTGTTAGGGCAGGACAGTGTCATCCCACTCAGGAAGGTGCTCTCATTTCTTGCAGAATAGCACATAGTCTTAGAACAGGACTAGATAATCTGACAATCCAGAGCCAAGGCCAGGGAGAAGACAAGTAGGCTATAATGATTGTCTGCTGGCTGCACTGAGTCACTCAGGTTTCACCATGTTGAGACTGCATCTGTTGCCTGAGCTAACCAAAAATGTAGAAACACTCAAAGTTTGTTTTAGTAACCTAATTAACATAAAATTAGGCCATACTGAATGCACAGGCAGCACTTTTTATCTGAAGCTAGAAATATTAGATCTCGTACATCTAAATAGCTTATTGTTAATAAAACTATTACTCATCAGGAGTTTAATGGACTGTGTTTAATATAAATGTGGATTAAACCAAATGAGTATGTAGCTTTAAATGAAGCTAGTATATACATCAGCTTCGTCTAACTGGCAGATAAGGGGGCGTCACAGTTATTTATAATGATAATCTAGGTGTCACACAAAAACCTGGACATAAATTCAACAGGTTTAAAGTTATTTATACTAACATAATATATGTAGCCACAAAAAAGTCTACCCAGTCAGTTCCACTAATTATTATTTACAGACTTGGTTATTATTCTGAATTAATTTGTGAATTTGCTGATTTCATCTCTAACCTAATTGTTGGACAAGTTAAAATTCATTTTGATAATCCAGAAGACCCTCTGAGAACAGCGGTTGTGTCCATTCTAGGTTCAGTACGGATGGTGGTCACACACCATCAATATGTAGTAGCGATGACTTCATGGATTTTTTTGATGACAAAATTGAAAATATCAGGCAAAAAAATTCTAACTATAAATTTAAAGCCAGACAATTTGCTAACCAACAGTGTAGATAACAATATAAACTAGAGAGTGGTCCCAAAAGTCTCCATACATTAGAGAAATTAACACAAAAATTTTCTTAATTTTTAGATTATTTTTTTTTTCAGATAGCCTTTAAGAAAACCTTTGACAAAAGAAGAATGTATTGAAATCATTCTCATGGCTGGATCGGGAAGCTGTCACAAGGTTGCGATGGACTTTAACAGGAAAAATGGAGTTAAAAATTCAGAAAGACTGGAAATGTTGTGGACCAACTGAGAAGTAGACATCCACAAACATCCATTGATGAAGGCCCAACCGACATGGTCAGTGATTAGAATTTTTACTCCCCTTTGAGAGACCAAATTAATTTCACTAATTTCCTCATCAAAATCATCAACTTGTGTGCTAGATCCCTTACCTACCGTTTCCTCAAACAGATACTACCAGAAGCAATCAAACCTCTTCTAAAAATAATCAGTTCTTCCCTTAGCACTGCCTATGTACCTAAATCCTTTAAACTAGCAGTTATCAAACCCCTGATTAAATGAATATGTAGCATTAATTGAAGCTAGTCCTCCTGGATACAGTTATATACATCAGCCCCGTCTAACTGGCAGAGGAGGTGTCACACTCATTTATAATGATCATCTAGGCATCAAACAAAAACCTAGTCATAAATTCAATGAACGGTGGTTGTGTCCATTCTAGATTCAGTAGGGGTTAATCAGAACATAACAGGACCCACTCATATTGGTGGTCACACTCTTGATTTAATACTAACATTTGGATTCAATATAGAAAATATAGTCACATTTCCACAGTCTGAAGCTATCAGATCACTATCTCATCTCTTTTAAAATGTGATTTAATTCACGTCAGCAACTGCACAGAGTTTTATCAGTAATCTCCCAAAGTTATCACCTATGACTGGATCACCATCTGATCCCAAAGAATTTGACCAGGCGACTGAATGCTTGGAGTCAGCATTCCGCTACATGCTAGATAAGGTGTTATAAGTGTTGCTAGATCAATGTATCTCTCCACCCTAATTGAAGATAACAAAAATAATCCTAGAATCTTATTTAATACTGTAGAAAAATTAACTAGGAATAAGACCACAACAGAAACATGCACACAATCATTAAATAGCAGCGATTAATTTTTTCAATGTAAAATTTAAACTAGCAGTCAAAAAATTCAGACTATTAATTTAAAACCAGAGAGTTTTATAAACAACCCTGTAGATAACAATTGATATTTTTATCTACAGGGTTGTTTATAAAACTCTCTGGTTAGATTAGAAATTATAATTTCTAACATTAGAAATTATAATTTCATTAATTTCCTCATTACAATCATCAACTTGTATACAAATACAAGAATATATACAGAATTATATACAAAAATAACATTCATGAAATGTATCAGTCAGAATTTAGGCATCATCAAAGCACAGAGACAGTACTGGTTAAAGTGATAAAACGACCTACTAACTGGCCTCTGATCAGGGTTGTGTATCCCTGCTTGTGTTTCTTAACACATGATAGTAGCTTCCACTTTTATGCTGATGACATATAGTTGTATGTTTCAGCAAAGCCAGATGACAGACACCAGCTTAATAAAGTTGAGGGACGTGTAAAGGACAATTTTACTTTAATTTTGACAAGACAGAAGTACATGTACTAGGACCACAAGCAGCTAGAAATTCTGGATGGCCTTTCTATTTCATCATGTGCAGCAGTAATAGACCTTGGTGTGATTATTGACTCCAGTCTTATATTTGAAGCTAATGTAGATAAAAATTACTAGGATAGCCTTCTTACATCTCAGAAATATACTGTAATGTCACTACACGCTGCAGAAAAAGTAGTTCATGCATTTGTTACCTCTAGGTTGGATTATCGTAATGCCTTACTGTCTGGATGTTCCAGAAGGTGCATATACAAACTCCAGTTAATCCAGAATGCGTCAGCTAGAGTCCTTACTAGAACCACAAGTAATGACCACATCACCCCTATCTTATCCACATTGCATTGGCTCCCAATCAAATTTCCATTGTTTATAATACTACTTTTGAACTATAAAGCACTGAATGGTCTCTTGTCACAGAACCATGCCAACTTCAATCAAAAGGTGCAGGCTCGTAGTTGGAATAGCAAAGACTACAGCAGGGGCAGGGGCTGACATTGACATGGACATTGATAGTGAATTGTAAATAACTTCCCTTCTATAACTGTGTTCTACATGGCCAGAAACTACGATTGTGTAATCAGGAACTAATAAGCTTATGAGCAATTTACAAATATAAGCATCAGAGTTATTTCTGAATTCATTATAGTTTTAACATGATCTATTTTGTTGAAGTTATCAACTGTTCATTGATGGAGACTTATTAGACTTATTAGGCTTATTAGTTCCTGATTACACAATCTTAGTTTCTGGCCATGTAGAACACAGTTATAGAAGGGAAGTTATTTACAATTCACTATCAATGTCCATGTCATTGTCAATGTCCACTATCAACTCACAATGTCCATTGTTAAAAGCTCTATACAAATAAGATTGAATTGAATTGAATTGAACTTAATTTAACTTAATTTAATCTAATTAAAACATCAGTTGTGCCCTTTGCAAGTTATCAGCTTCCTTCTTGGTCTTGTCAGTCAGGAACTTCTCAGCATGGTTACAGTTTTTGGCAATAGGTTGTAGGTGATCTTCATATAATCCTATTCCCCCTGCTCTCATTTTCCAATTTCTCTGTGATCCTTGATGAGTTTTATTAGTCTCTCCACAAAGTCATCCACAGATTTGAAGTGGAGCAGTCAGGACCTGGGGATATACAGAACTCACAAGACAGTTATTATATAGCTGTGCATTTCTTTTTGCATATAAGCTCTTCTGATCTTTCTTTCCCCATCCTCTCTCTGCTCTCTTTAACCCACGTTCTATTTCCTGTTCCCACTTTTTCGAATTCATCCCAACTTATTATTTTTTTTTCTTTATCTTCTTATATTCTTTCAGTTTGTTCAGACTCAGTTTGCCACTGGAAGAAAAATCTTCTAATGTTCATCTGTCCAGTTTATGTAAGTCTGTGCCCATAATAGCTTCAGATTCCTGTTCTTGGCTGGCAGGATTGTAAAGAGGGATTATTTCAATTCAATTCAATTTTATTTGTATAGTGCTTTTAACAATGGACATTGTCACAAAGCAACTTTATGGAAATAAATGCATTCAGGATATAAATTGTAAATGTATGAATTTATCCCTAATTATTTGAGTTACTATATCATTCCTGGCAGCTCAAACCAATCTGGCCATTTGTCTGCTTGTCTGCTGTTGTGGTCCCGTCAGGGATATTACTCATAAATCGTATATACATTCCTGAACAAAATCTTAAGACCAGAAAACATTCCAAGTAATCGCATTTCACGCTGGTGGATTGTAACCAGGTTGTGAGTACTTCTTCAAAATGCCAAAAGAAGAAACGAGAGCAAGAGACAAAAAATATAGAGTAGGCGATTTATTGAAAAATGCATTTAAACTCAAATAGGCTGTTCATCAGCTGCCCAAAAGACCATAGCCAAAAAATACCCACAACAGAACTAAAAGTGTCAAAAAAAGGACTCAGTAGTGAGTAGGCCCACCGTTCTTGGTGATAACTTCAAAGACTCGTTTTGGCATGCTTGATGCAACTGTTTCCAGGAGGCTGGTGGGAACTTTGCTCCATGTGGTGAAGATGGCTTCATGAAGGGCATCCACAGTCTGGAACTGACGTCTGTTTTTGTAAACTTCCCT
>JAKKZN010000023.1:16615521-16627224 GCA_033441825.1 Pangasius elongatus
TGTCTCGTACACCTTCCCCTTGATTCTCGCTGATATTTTTCCATCACACAGAACTCCCGACACCTTTCTCCACCCATCCCAACCTGCCTGCACTCGCTTCTTTACCTCATTCCCACACTCTCCATTACTCTGGACTGTATTTTTTCCACAGACTACAAATGTTTAAAAAAATAAGGGATCCAGTATACGGCACCCATTATTTTTTATGTTTTACTATTTTTACTATCAATAAACTCAACATTTTGCAGTAGAGAGCTGGTCATGTGTTTATTGTAGTTCAAGATAATTTTTATTTCTAATCATTTTAATCCCGGTACATCTACAGGCTCCGCACATTGTTGTGCTAGGGGAAAAACACTGTGCAACACTGGCTAAAATACAAAGCAGATCTGGTCGCTGAGCATAAAATGTTGAGGCTGGGTGCATACCACACGGGACTGAACCTGCATGCAGATAGCACTGCTGAAAATTACCACACAATTACTTAACAATTAGTTAAGAGAGTAGAGCTGATGTTCGGAGTTTAGTTTTTTTTTTATCCCCCTCCATATTCTTATCCAGACTCACAGAAGTATGGGTGCTCCATGGCCTCTCGGGCTGTAAGGCGAGCTTGATGGTCATAGCGTAGAAGCTTGTCCAGAAAGTCCAGGGCTTCAGTACTGACCAGGTGCTGGTTCTCACTGTGTACAAACCTCTCCCACCTCTTCCTGGAATGTCTGGAGGAAAGGGAGGAGTATAGAGTAGGTAAAGAAGTAAAAAAACAAAAAACAAAAAAAAAACAAGGATCTTATTGCATTGTACATGGCACAATACATGAAGGAGCTATGAAAAAATATTTATTAAGATATACAATATAAACCAAGCAAAGTCTTACCTGCCCAAGATGTCATTGAATCGTGGATCAAGTTCTATGTTGTATTTGTCAATATAGTCATATAGGTCTTCTGTGCCCAGAACTTTGGCAATCCGTACAAGCTGTAAAGACAGCACTCATTTAAGCACTAGAGTGAAATTAGCACATAATGCACTGACGCAATGAAAACCAGTCAACAATAAGAACATTTTTCTCTAGGCTAATTAAAAGATTCATGCAAGAGCTATTTCTCAAGTATATCAGGAAATGACATGTTTTTGCACTCATCTCCCTTTTCTGTTGCCAGAAGCCAATAAGATGACTTTAAAATATGAAAATTGTGGCTTGCTGGCTGGCTGTGCTTTCATTGAGTTAAGTTAAAAATAAGCCCAGTAAATTAAATAATCAAGGAACGATAATAGCCAAAACAATGAGTCTGGACTGTCAGTGATGAAGTATGGTGGAGAATATAAACCACTGTATGTTGATTAAAGCAAATCTGGTGGTTCTGGGCTGCACTGTCCCTTCCATGCATCATGTTATTTCAGACAATATTACTATGACTTACTACTATGAAGAAAAATGAGAATAAGAGTGAACATAATAATAAATAAAATTAGCAGCTTAAAAAGATGTTTCCATCACAATTTTCTGCACCATTAACAAGGTTGGTAGTCTCACCCATTTTCAGTGAGACAGCAGTGTTTTAGATTTATCAGAGGCTATAAACATACAATCACTGTTCACTTTATTAGGAACACCTGTACACATACACATGAATGCATTTGTCTAATCAGCCAATTGTGGCAGCAGTGCAATGCAAAAAATCATGCAGATACGGGTCAGGAGCTACAGTTACACCACATCTACAACATCTACTTTGACCATAACATGGTAGATGGTACCAGATGGGCTGGTTTATTTCATAAACTGATGATCTGGGAATTTCACACACGACACACTCTAGCGTTCACACAGAGAGGTGCGTAAAACAAAAAACACTGAGTGAGTTCTGTGGGTGGAAACGCCTTGTTGACATAACAGGTCAGAGGAAAATGGCCAGATTGGTTCAAGCTGACAGGAAGTATATAGTAACTCAAATAAGCACTCTTTATTACTGTGGTGAGCAGACAAGCATCTCAGAATCTTGGGCTGCAGTCGTATACCGTGGTATGAAGATTGAGGGTTATCATAGCATGTACATTTGCTTATCTACGGTATTAAGAAAAAAAAAATGCAACCTGGAAGGAGAATCTCACCTGCTCATGCATCTCTTTTACTTTTTGACTGCCTGTCAGACTGTCAACTTGCTCCACACAAACACACAGCAGAGAACATATCAGAGAGAAACAAGGCTGATATCACCAATCTTCATCCCCCACCAAAATAGAAATTAAAATCAGCACCATGGGATTGCTTTGATACTCCCAAAAACAAAAAGGGGTTGTCCTCAAGGACTGATATCCAATTTGCAAAAAAAGGTGGACACAAAGTGGCTGCCAATAGAGGAAACACATCAAACATGTTCGCCCATGTTCACGAACACCATCCCTCTGTGCAGATCAAGGTATATGTCCCGTTTATAACTTTAATCCCTAAAGAAAAATGTGTGAATGTTTAAACGTCAATCATAAAATCCACCAATCCATTTTCTATATCCCGGCTCTCGGCTGCATCTGCACTGTCTGTCTGTTCGGTAACCTCTGACTTACACACACGCACACACACACACACACACACACACACACACACAGGACTGTGTGTGTGTGTGTGTGTGAGTCAAAGGTATAGGCAGGAGCAGTGTGGCTGTGCTGTCACACACCTATGGTTAATAATCATAGGACATTATTTTAAGCTCACACAGCTGATGCAATTTTTTATATAGTAGTTAAGTTAACATGCTGTGCTAACGTAAAATATAAGTTAATATTAAGTGACTTACATTGTAGACTCAGTATTGTCTTTTTGTTCTATTTCACCAATGAAAAAATTTCTTATTTATTTTATTTATTTTCAAAAAGGAAAACTTTTTACACATACCTTTCAATAATAAAGTGCTGTTCAACTGAGAACAACAACAGTAACAACAGTGGAATACCATATACTGTAAACAATGATATTTTCTGAGACAGTTACTGTACTGTGAAAGTCTCATGCCATTGCAGCCCTACAGAATGAACAAAACATCCAAATTTGAGTGCTCCCTGTCAGTTCAGACCAGTCTGGTCATTTATCTGATCTCTCTTGTCAACAAGTTGTTTCAACCTACAGACCCTACACTCACAGTATGTTATTTGCTTTTCGCACCTTTCTGTGTAAAATCTAGAGGCTGTTGTGTGTAAAAATCCCAAAAGGTCAGCAGATTCTTAAATACTCAAACCAGCCCATCTGGTACTAATAACCATGTTACAGTCAAAGTCATAGAGATCATATTTTTTCCACATTCTGATGTTTGATGTGAATATTAACTGAAGCTCTTGATTAGAAGATTAGAATGCATGAACGTGCAGGTACTTTATACAGGTATCCCTAATAAAGTGGACAGTGAGTATAATCTATAAATCATTTTTGCCAGTACTCTAGAGTGTAATCCCATAAAAAAAAAAAAAAAAAACCTGATGCTTTAAATGTGTAACATAAATAAACTCAAAAACATGCATCGCTATGCCACTACATGTATGCTCACCTGATCGTAGTTGTCATGTCCATGGAAGAATGGTTCTTTCCTGAAAATCATACTGGCCAACATGCAGCCTAAACTCCACATGTCTAAACTGTAGTCATACATCTGACAATTACAAGAACAGAGTAAATATTCATTTTGATCTGCCAGAATTTTTTTGTTGTTGTTGATATGCACATCCATCATTAAAGCTACAAATAAAATAAAATAAATAAATAAATAAATAAATAAATAAAAGATTGATTCAGTTAAAAATAAAATACTATTTAATATGATGTTGCTGAGCTGAACTTTGTATGCACGTCATATGCCAGCTCAGATACATCAAATGTCCCAATCTGAGATAGCTTTTTTTTTCTTGCTGCTGAATACGTAAGGCATTTATTTGTGTTCTAATTTGGTGGGAAGCTGGTGAATAATTATTCATTATTATTTATTGTAATAGTCATCTGGTTTATCAGAGATGTGGAATTTGTATCATTACCCAGTTTTGAAGTTCATTCAGCTGAAGAGATAACAGCTGATGAGTGCATAACTGTTCATATTTGGTGTGTAAAGATGCAAAGATGTAACTGCTGCCAAAGGTGCTCCTACAAAGTACTGGACATAAGGTCTGTATACTTATATAAATGAAACATTTAAATTTTTGATATGGAATAAATATGCAAAAAATTTCTAAAGACTTGTTTTTGCTTTGTAAAGTAATATAGTGTGTAACAACTGAAAAGCTCCCTCTCTACATACAAGACTGAAAATCTCGAAAAAATTTGCTTGATAAGAATTACTAACAACTAATCGATAAAATCGATAATAATCGATTACGAAACTCGCTGTCAAAGAATCTCATTATCGATTATTGGTCTGTGCTCAGCACGGGGCACTCACTGCACTACTTCTGTTACAAAAAAGACGCAGCGGAAAAATAGCAGAGAGTACAGACCAAAGTTGTCAGCATACAGAGACATTCTATGTAATTGTGTGCTTCCAACTTTGTGGAGAAGACAGAAGACTCATATGTCAGTGATGGTCAGGTGTCCACAAACTTTTGGCCATATAGGATACAATATACACTTACACTATACACTGTGCACTTACACTAGGCACTATGTGTTTATAGAATGCATTATAAGCTATGCACTAACACTATGTGCTATGCATAATCGCCTACACTACTATGCACCATACTCCATACACTACACACTTACACTACGCACTATACTCTATGGACTACACACTTACACTACACGCTATACACAATGGACTACACACTTACACTATGCGCTATACACTTACAACTATTCACTATAGACCGAGCTATACACTTACACTATGCACTATACACTATGAGCTGTACACTTACACTATGAGCTACGCACTATGGACTACACACTTACACTATGCGCTACACACTTACACTATGCGCTACACTATGAGCTATACACCGACACTACGCTCTACACACTATGGACTATACACTTACACTACGTGCTACACACTATGAGCTATACACTTACACTAGGCGCTATGCACTTACACTACGTGCTACACACTATGGACTTTACACTTACACTATACACCATACTCCACACACTACGCGCTATACACTACGCGCTTTACTCCACACACTACGCGCTATACTCCTTACACTATGCGCTATACTCCATACACTATGGACTATACACTGACACTACGCGCTACACACTATGCGCTATACTCCATACACTATGCTCTACACACTATGGACTATACACTGACACTACGCACTATGGACTTTACACTTACAATATACACCATACTCCACACACTATGCGCTATACTCCACACACTATGCGCTATACACTTACACTATGCGCTATACTCCAAACATTATACACCATACTCCACATACTATGCGCTATACTCCACACACTATGCGCTATACACTATACTCCATACGCTTAAACTATACACTATGCTCTTACACTATACACTGTGTGCTATGCTCTTACACTATATGCTGTGTGCTTACACTATACACTACGCGCTACACACTACGGACTATACACCGACACNNCAATCCCCAGCACCGCCAAGCTGCCACTGCTGGGCCCTTGAGCAAGGCCCTTAACCCTCAACTGCTCAGTTGTATAATTAAGATAAATGTAAGTCGCTCTGGATAAGGGCGTCTGCCAAAAGCCATAAATGTAAATGTACTACACGCTACACACTATGGACTATACACTACGCGCTATACACTACGGACTATACGCTTACACTACACACTACGGACTTTACACTTACACTATGCGCTATACTCCACACACTATGCGCTATACACTATACTCCATACGCTTAAACTATACGCCATGCTCTTACACTATGCGCTTACACTATACACTGTGTGCTATGCTCTTACACTATACGCTGTGCGCTTACACTATACACTGTGCGCTTACACTATACACTATGCGCTACACACTATGGACTTTACACTTACATTATGCGCTATACTCCTTACACTATGCGCTATACTCCACACACTAAGCGCTATACTCCACACACTAAGCGCTATACACTATACTCCATACGCTTAAACTATACGCTGTGCGCTTACACTATACACTGTGTGCTATGCTCCTACACTATATGCTGTGCGCTTACACTGTACACTTACACTATGGACTATACACTTACACTATACGATTACACTACACGCTATACGCTTACACTATGCCCTACACAGTAGACACTTACACTAAGATTGTAACCTTTCACAATGCACTATACACTTAGTTGCAGCCCTACACAAAATCATTGCAAATATGAGCGAAAACAATTGTTTGATCAAACTATGGCATTTTTCATTTGACAGACTAGGAGCAAGAAAATTATTGGCTCTTTCCCAGTATTGAAAGCAGTGAGAAGGATTACAGCTGATCTTAAAACTGATGATGTAATGATGCAACTTTTAAAAATAAAACAATGAAACTGACTTTAGTTAAAATATAGGTAATCATTTAATTATCAATCACAGTCAGTATTGAAGTGTAGAAAATGAAGTGTTGCCAGAGGAGGAACAGAGACAGCCAATATCTAGGTGACAGATGACAGCATGGGGTGCTTTCAAAAAATAATAATCTAGATTTTACTGCTGTTGGTGTTATCACTTTATCTTCTTATTAACTACCTGTTTATTAACAATCTACCTCTTGGCTTTACTGACAGCAACATCGTTCTAGTGGCTTTGACTCAATGCAGGTGACAACATATCCCTGGATTTTAGCATGATGTTAATGTTCATAAATGTTAATGTTGCAAGCCTCTTCTATGACCTTGTAAGTAATTTTGGGTGTGTTGTTTAAAGATAGTTAATATTCATGTCGATACAAAAAGTCTATGGTTTGGGAAGGTACCACCACAGAGCAATTTTAACCCACAAAATAACCCTGTGAAGTGGTCTGAATACTTTCTGAACCCATTGTATATTCCTGCATGAAGATGAGCACAAAACAGAGGATGTTATGCATCATACAATAACACTACACACCAGGAAAGTACACATAAATGTGGGTAAATAGTACTTAAAAACATTAACAACTTCCACTTTTTGCATAATAAAATGACAAATTCACCTTTTGTAAAATGCAATTTTTAAAGGAATTTGACAGCCCTAACACACTAACCTGGTAGTCAACAAGCAGTTCAGGTCCCTTAAAGTATCGGGAGGCCACTCTGACATTGTACTCTTGACTTGGGTGGTAAAACTCAGCCAGGCCCCAGTCTATAAGACGAAGCTGAGAAAACAAACACTGGGTCTGGGTCTTTCAGAAACATGGCAGGAAGGGCTTGGGATCAGTGACATATCTTGTCTCCTCAATGACCTTATTGATCCCTTTGCATTGCAGTTATCATCACTGACGTGACTGTGAACGTTATTTCATGCACTGTAGGCAGGAAGATATGCAACACTGCCCCATTCCTCAAGGAGGAGTCTAGGGTGTGTCAAGAACCACACTGATGTAACAAATGAGGATCAGAGGTGGGAAGGTCAATACCTTTCTGTGCTCATGATCAATCATGACGTTGTGAGGCTTGACGTCTCTGTGCATGATTCCCATACTGTGGCAGTAGTCCAAGGCCTAAAAAAATAGGGATTTTTTCAGCTAGTCAATGGATAAGATACTATTCAATGAATAAATGGTGGAATAAGAGACCAAAATATTTTAGAGGAGGAACCCACAGAAATATAGAAAGTGTCCTTAATGTGACCAAATGCCCCACACACTCATTTATCTTCCAGGCTCAAGACTCAGCAAAATGAGTCTCACTGTGTGAGTGAGATGCAGCTTCAAACTTCTGAACCTGACAAGGAGCCAAACTCCAGCTCTGCAACACTCAAACCACTGAGGCCAATTGCACACATAACAAAAGTAATTTTCTCATTCAAAACCATTCTATGGAGTCTTGCACTCAAACCATAGTATTAGCCAGAATCAAATGGTTTGTTACTTAAGTAATTCCAAAGTAAGAGCACCAAGAGCACAAATCATTGCTAACTAAGCCTAAAAGTGGTAACTAACGTAATGTAGTAATGTGTGAAAAGCTAGTTTGCTAGTTAAGTGCATACTTAATATTTAATGTGTACTAAGGAATTACAACTTACCCTTAAGATCTCATACATGTAGAATCGGATGTCGTAGTCTGATAGTGTTTGATACAATTGCTGTAAAAAATAAGGAAAAAGCTGGATTCTCTTTACTTTCAAAACATGCCACTTACGACTAGGTTTTAAAAGAGGGAACAAGAGTTTCACCTTAAAGTCTGTGTTGTTAACATGTTCAAAAACCAGAGCGGGTGTTCGAGACTGGGGGGGCAGGCAGACAGAGAAAGTTTTAATAAACAATTATTCTTACAAAAACACTGAAATCCCAACACATCTATTTTCCAGATTCATTAGTTCATTAATACAACCCTTTAGCCGCATCTTATTCTTGATGTACTATTCCATTCAATTCAATTTGTATAGCGNCAATGGACACTGTCACAAAGCAGCTTTACAGAAATAAATGGATTCAAAATATATTGTAAATATGTGAATTTATCCCTTATTCACTATGATACTAACCACTGGATCCTTGACAATGTCTAAAAGTGTGATGATGTTTGGGCCACCTCGCAGATTCTCTAAGATCTTTATTTCTCGTTTTATTTTCTTCTTCTTTACTGGCTGTAGACGGAAGGAGAAAAAATAAGAGACAAAAACTGAGTCCAAAAACATTTTCAGTTCCAGGCACTGATTGTGTTGCACTCGTCCCATCCTGTCTCCAATAAAGGGAAGCTCAAAATAAAATCCTGGCTACATTAAGAGAGATGAGGCTAATCTCCACAGGCATTTATCACATAGCATGAAAGAAACCTCTCATCTCACAAAATGTTATCGAATGAATCGGGAGCCATGTTCAGCTGCAAGAAGAAAGAGGAATTTTCTCTTAAAGAAGGTCTCTCTCTCTTAATTTGGGTTTTTGCCAACAGGATTGAGTTACAAATCTTCTGCTTTTTTTTTTTTTTTTTATAAAGTTAAAGCCCACAATACAAACAAGGTTATTTGGCAAAGATGCTCCTCAGTGATCTGGAAAATGAGAGCTGGGATGGCATGTAATGTAAGAGGTCTAGTCTCTTCAGGTATATTGTGCTCCAATAAACTGAAATGAAATCAAATTGCAGTTCTCAAAGACTTCCTTTGGCATAGCAGTACACCATGTCTCTGTGATGCTCAAGGATCCACCCATCCCTAAAAACATACATTCATTCCATAAATCCGTCCATTCTATCAATTCCCACTCACCCATAAATAATATTTAATCCAGTTATTTAATAAATCTATTCATTAATCATTATTACACATCATGCATAATAAAACAGGTGCCCAGACAAACAAACAGGCAGTCTAATGTACTTACTTTGAGTATTTTAACAACTACTTTCTCATTGTTTGTGATATTGATAGCTTCAAAAACTTCACTGTATTTGCCACGCCCCAATTTACGAACAAGCTGGTAGTCATCTTGGTTCCTATAAAAAAAATCAATACAAGAAGCCATGTTAAAAAAAATGCTGTAACGGTTTTACTGCAACTAAAAACAATGTAAAATGAAAATATAACAATAACAACAACAACAACAACAACACACAGCACAGTAACAACAGGGTTACTGTACATCATAAAAGTATCCATGTGACTCCAGTGGTTTAATCCAAATTTTATGAAGTGATACAAATGCTTTGTGTGCGCAAAAAAACTAAAATTAAGTCTTTATTCACAAAATATCTTCACTTACACACAGATCTTCGACGCACCTTCATGAGAGAACCACGACACGTGCTGCACTGTTTACAGCAGAGGAAGTTTCTCACGGTTCTGGCATCCAGGAAATGCATACTTTAGCACCAACTTGAAAAATAAACCAAGACCTAAAGCAAATCAACTTAGAATGTAATGAACAAAGCTTGCATACAGTGTCCCGCTTCCTCTGCCGCTTCTGGGTCCGGGTGTATCGCAAGAACATCCACTCTCACATCAACACAACATGCATCTCGTGAACACACATCGGAGTGGATATTTTGTGAATAAAGATTTAATTAGTTTTTCTGTGCACACAAAGCATTCGTATCACTTCACTTTTACGATGCCTTTATGAAGTTTGGAGCTTTTTGGAGTTTTGGTTACATGGACTGTCAATGGAGGTACAGAAATCTCCCAGGTTTCATTAAAAATATCTTCATTTGTGCTCCGAAGATGAACGAAAGTCTTATGGGTTTGGAACAACGTGAGGATGAGTAACTGATGACAGGATTTTCATTTTTGGGTGAACTATCCCTTTAAATATATACTTACCAGGACGTCAGATAATACTGAAGCATTTAAAATATCTATCTAACTATCTATCTGGCCTATCTAACATTTTTATTGGGGAGAAAAAGAACACTGAACTCTTACATACAATGCAGTAAAATGTAATTTGAGCATATCCTGCATAGTTCATATTTCTTAAATGGGCTCAAAACATGATCACTAACATGATGGAATGAAGGCCCAAGCAACCGTTTCAGTCCACTGTACAATATCTTTATAACCACAAACAAGCACCAGCAGGCTCACCCCCACTCCACAACATGTGACTCGTAGTCCCAGTACTCCCGAGGTCTCTGTGTGTTGACGTCTGGGTAAACACGGGATCGGCTGGTCACTGGGCCAGACATTATCAGAATGTGTTGCTGCTTCTGTCAGGCCTATGAGAAAGGGAAGATGTTCACCAAGTTACGATTCAGCAATTAACACCATGTCACAGTAAACCAGGCCAAGCACATGTGTGTACATAAACATGATGACCTAGTCCATATGAACGATGACACAAGAGCAGTAGAACTGAAAGGCTTGTCTTTAAAATTCCATCATTATTCCATGGCCTGTTAAATTGGATTAAGGCAGCTGAGGTGACATCTCACTGTACAGTGCTGTTAAGTCCACCGCAGTTAAGCCAACTCAAATGTACACAAATACACACATTCACATACTAGGCATGTCTGATTAGTGCATTTTGAAAATCAATGACAACTGCCTAAACCTTACAGTTTAAACGTACCTTACAGGTTATCATGCTATCGTATAAACAAACAATGCTCAAACATTTGCACTGAGTTAATCCTAAGAAATTCTTGACAGAGGTGTTCTATACTATAGCATACAATAGGCATTATAACCATATAACATTTTATTGTCCCTACATGATACTTTGATATTAACAGACACCTCCTCGAATTCCCTACCCCTCGCATCTAACAAGCAACTCACATGCTCACAACTTGACGCGTGCGACACCCTTACTTTCTGACAAGGAAAAAAGAGAATGTTTTGAGTTCATTAATGTGAAATCAGGGTTTGTTCAACTTAGCTAACATTAGCTAACAATTAACATCAGTTAACTATATTAGGGATGCCACTAAAATATTTTAGCTATTTTGGTCAAAACGATTATCATTGGTTATCATCCAAAAGAGAAAAAAATTATGAAAATTTTGATTCAAAAAGATTAAACAGGCCTACAAAGTGTCATAAAACAAAGCCATAACTACTACAAATAATAACTGGTGGTGATAATTAGAAAGTGATTAAACAAGCTGTTAAATA
>JAKKZN010000024.1:21411-38934 GCA_033441825.1 Pangasius elongatus
AATATATTGTATTTATTCAAGTAATTGAATTATTTGTATTCATTATTTAAACATTAATGGTGCTTGTATTCAAGCATATTTTGGGTTTTATTTTTCCTCCTGCACTCCATGTCCAACTCTTGCTGTGATTTCTCACCTGAACACCTGAGCTTGTGCTGAAAGAAGTACATTTTGAGAAAAAGGCTATACAATCGTAGTTTGTTTGTGTTGGCGAGTAAAAATGAGTGTGTATTTGATGAGAAATTAGGGAAGAATTTTCTTAAAGTATAATCAAAGTATGATTTAAGTATCATATCATATAATCAAGTATAATCAAGAGTTAAAATACTCAGAAATAATAAGAGGTTTAGTTCATTTACAGAGTGACTTTATGCAGATGATTTTACAAGGATATTTTTGTGTATGTGAATCAAAAACAAACTGGTGTGACCTTGCAGGTGGACTGTGCTTCTGAGAAAAACAATAAGCGCACAGATCTTATTCATTAACTGTATCTTCTTCAGTCCAGATGTCTGTCATGTTTCATGGAAGAGGGTTTTCTCTCTACCAGACTACTGAAGTGCATTACTGAAGCTGTGATGAAGGTTAACTTTAAAATAAATAAATAAACTGAACTCTGGCCACGGTTAAAACTAAGACAGAGGAGAAATGAAATAATTGTGGTGAGAGACAAGGGTGTAATAAAAAGAAAAAGGGGAAGACTTCTCTTAATGAGATGAATGTTTTAGAAGTGTATAAAAGCTTGAGCCACGACTGTAAATCAGATGATCATCTCCGCTTTGTTGGCTGATTCAATAAAGTCTGTTTTTTGGCTTCTGAAAGTTCTTTTTCTTTTTCTTATTCTGAACTGAAGAGTTTTGCCACGACAAAATGGAAAAGAGAAACTGGCAGATCACAACAACAGCTTGTCTGGAATCAGTGTAATGAAGGATGGGCAGGAAGGTTGACTACAGAGCTGCTCAGTTCACATCCCGCACTTTCCCTCCTTCTGGATTTTACAGCCGCTTTTAGAAATGCTATAATCCTTCTCCTTACCTGAAATTAAAACCGACAAATCTCTCTCCTTCACTCATCAGTGCTTGTTCCGCTGGAATGATCTGGTTTATTTGAGCAGAAATGTGCGTTTGTTCAGACGCACTTGGAGGCTACAGGAAGTGTTTGACTTTAGGAAAGCTAGAACCGGTTTAGGCGGATTTACAGCCGCACTGCGGTGAAACAGCCGCTCTTCCTGAAAGCGCACTTCATCTCAGCGCCTCAGCTTCAGAGAGCGGCTTTTAAACACACTTCCTCCGTCACATCGACCAGCTACACTTTTTACACACTGTGTCTATAGGCTTTTTATTTATATAATGCTACAACTACTAATAAACTTTCTTAAAAGATGTTTTTAGTATATGTCTCTTTATTTGGCTTGGCTCTATTGGTAAAAGTGTAAATATAACTTTTTTTTGTAATTATTTTAAGTGTAGGAGCTCGCGGACGCTAGTTTTCAGTGTCATTACCGCTGAGTGTCTAAAAGCCGCGCCCCTGAAATGCACGTGCGGCTGGATTAACCGTGGTTTCAGGAAGAGCGGCTGCTTCACCACAGTGATAAACTGATATTAGTGTAGACTTACACCAGGAAAACAATTTAGTTGTAGAGTTCAAAGAGCTACATATTTATTAAAAAAAATAAAAGTGGGAAAGTGTTACATTAAAGGGGCAAACCTATTCATGAAAATATTTTGGTAAAAATTTATTCAGTTTTATATTTTCAGCCATGCAAGTTTCACATGTATGAATGTTAAAGAAATCATTTCTAATTTATACAGGAGGAAAATAATTTTTTCTCTGCACTTATAGTCTCCATGTTATTAACACATCCTACCACTAGAGGGCGATATAACAAATCTTTCAATATCATGCTTTAAAGCAAGACAGGAATATTTTACTATTGCACATTTGTTGTTGTTTTAAATACGAATCTTTTTTTTTCGAGTCATTTCATTCATTTTAACAAAATATAATGAAAATGTTACGTGTTACTTCCCTAACACATCTATTACTTATGCAAACGTTGATCAGACTACAAACAAGACAAAACTATAATGCTATAAGAAACAGAAAACGTTAATTCATTGTTTAGTCTATGATTAGCTCACTTCACCTCTTATCTGACAAGTCTTCGGGTCTGAGTCGTTCATCACGTGACCGCCCCATGAGCTTAACAAATGCAGTCTGAGCCGGAGAGAGAACTGATTAGTTCATCTCTCAGTCTTTCGAGTCGTTCGTTCTTTTGTCACGTGACCACGTCCCGGATCAGTACCTCAGTCAGTAATACTATAACGTCTTTTATAGCATAAGTCAGTGTGATAGCCTCTCCACTTCATTTCCTCTGAGTGTATGTTGTTGTTGTTAATGTCGGCCTGCTCTACCAAAATCTACGGTCATGAGCTGCTGCTGTGTGTAGCTGTGCTTCTTCATGCATCATAGGACTTTACAGAGTGGTGTTGCAGCGCTACTATCAGCAATAAGCACTTACTGAATATCAATTAATTATTTTTATTATTACACAATTCCACATTTATACCCTACAGAATCTGGACATCATGGCAGAACTCAGGTTCTGGTTAAGGTTCTAGTTGCTCTGGTCTTCACTCCAGCCCATGTCTTCCACCATTCTACCCCTCCATCACATCATCTGGTTGGAAAACTCTGAAAGAGCTCACCATGGCTGAAGCAGTGACTATTTACTCAACATGTGAATGCTACTCTGTTATCTTTCCTGTAAACACTGCTTTGTTTTGTACTTATAACTTTCTGAAGATATTGCTGTGACTGATACTTGTTTTTTATTGAAAGCATGACTCTGGAGAGTTGACTGGAGTTTTCAAAAGATGAATATCAGAAAAAAAATCTTTTTTTTTTCCAGTCTTCAACTGTCCAGTTTCAGTGCGTCTCTGTGCTCATGATAGCCTCAGATTCCTGTTCTTGGCTGACAGGAGTGTAACCTGATGTGGTCTGATGCTGTTGTAGCTCATCTACCTAAACGTTTGATGTTTTGTGCATGCTGAGATGCTTTTCTGCTCAGCACTTTTGAAGAGTGTGATGGAGTTACTATATCCTTCCTTGAACCAATCTGGCCATTTTCCTCTGACCTCTCTTATCAACAAGGCATTTCCACCCACAGAACTGTCTCTCACTCAGTGTTTTTTGTTTTTCACACCATTCTGTGTAAACTGTTGTGTGTGAAAATCACAGGACATAAGCGGTTTCTGAAATACTCAAACCAACTCGTCTGGTACCAACAAACATGCCACGGTTAATGTCACAGAGATCACATTTTTCCTCATTCTGATGTTTGATGTGACATTCACTGAAGCTCTTCACCTTTATCTGCAGGATTTTATACACTGTGCTGCTGTCACATGATTGGCTGATTAGATAACTGCATAACTGAGCAGGTGTACAGGTGTTCCTATTAAAGTGGACAGTGAATGTATATACTTCCCTCAAAGTTTTTTTTTTAAATAAATTTCAAATAAGCACTTTAACAAAGTAAAAATTATTAATATTTACATATTAATGTAAAGTGCTTAATAAATAAAATGTATTATAATAGTCCTGTGCTCTGTGCATATTCTGACCTCACAGAAATTGCAGATGGGTTTTCTGTAGGTTTTGTATCTTTGGTATGATCTAAAAACCTAAATAAAAATGTGGCCAAACTTCCTGGCACAGAGTGGATTTACTGGTTTTTAAATTCCCTACACACACACACACACACACACACGCACACGCACACACTTGCTTTCATAAACGTCACTTACACTTACTTACACTGTCACATGCTTCTCTCTTCTGATAATTGAATTAATAATAATAGAACAACAAAAGCTAAGGTGTAATAGTAAAATATTCCTGTCTTGCTTTAAATCATGATTTTGAAAGATTTGTTAATAACATGGAGACTATAAGTGCAGAGAAAAAAATTATTTTCCTCCTATATAAATTAGAAATGATTTCTTTAACATGCAAATTCATACACGTGAAACTTGTATGGATCAAAATATAAAACTTAATTCATTTTTACCAAAATATTTTCATGAATAGGTTTTGCCCCTTTAATTTAACACTTTCCCACACTTTTTCTTTTCTTTTTTTTTTTTTTTTTTTAAAATATGTAGCTCTTTGAACTCTACAACTAAATTGTTTTCCTGGTGTAAGTCTACACTAATATCAGTTCCCCTAAAGGAAATCGAGCTGCATCGAAACGCTATGGGAACGCCATCAGCGTGACTGCGCCCTAAATCAGGTGTGTAATCAGTCCAAAGGATGGGCTGTTCATCACAGGCGGGGTGATGTAATGACCCGGAAGCTTTAAAGGCACGAGCGGTGGGCGCCGCGCCAGCTTTCTGTCATTCAGCAAGCGCTCTGTGTGTATATTGTCTGTCTATTTTGTATTGCCTGTCCATTATGTATTGTTTGTCTGAGAAAATCCTAAGTCTAAGAAAAAGACTAAGCATAAAGGCCAGACCGTACGACGTTTTAGGCTGTGTGTTCCTCCCTATGCGTTGGGGCTGCCCTCAAGGCCACTGTGGACCACCTCAACGCTGGTTGGCAAGGGGTACACGGCAGCAGGTCAGGCTGGTGCGTGCTTGCACACTATGGCAGTTCTGCAGGCGTACCAGGCTGACCTACTTAAAGAGCTGGATGAGGACTTGGAGGTGACGTCTGGGCACATCACTGAGCTCAGACGGGCCGCTGATCTGACGCGCCACCAAGGAGACCGCCCCGTGCTATCGGTAGGTCTATGGCAGCACTGGTGGCGGCAGAGAGACATCTTTGGTTGACCCTGTCCAATATAAAGGAGAAAGACAGGGTCTTCCTTATGGACGCCCCGCTTGCGCCTTCTGGCCTGTTTCAGCGGTTTCTCCCTCATTGCTCTCTGGCTCTTGGGGCTGCTGGGCGGGAGCAGCCCCCTCCGTGTGCTGCATCCTCACATTGGGAGGCACAGAAACGGGCTGGGGCCCTCTAAGACGAAGCCGGATCTGCGGACCGTTCTTCTATCAAAGAGGGCCTTGGCCTCCGGCCCAGGTCTTTCGAGGGCGGGCCCCTCTGGCACGGAATGGCATACATCTCATTATATGGTGCCCGTTTTACCTCAGTGCCCTCGGGAGGTCGATCTGCCAACCCTGCCACCTATGGTGCTTCAGGGCACAGCAGTCTCTGGCGAGTGCTTCTCTCAGTTTCCGCCCGGGAATGTAGCGGTACTGGGAGGCTTGCTGCCTCTTCAGAGGTCTCCAGAGCAGCTAGTTCGGTCGTTCCCTGCCGGTTCGCCGCTTCAGGGCACCGAGCTAGCCACTCTCGCTGCACCAGAGGTCAGTCTCGAGAGGCTGACTCCCTTAGTAGGCTACTTGGCAGCGTGGAAACTTCTGCCGAATGTGTCTCAATGGGTCCTGCACACTGTAGAGAGAGGCTACTACTTCATTGTTCCCAGGACGGGTGGAGGGCTGCGTCCCATTTTGGATCTGTAGCATTTGAACCGCTCAGTAGCACAACTGAAGTTCAAGATGCTCACGATCAAACAGGTCGTGTCACGATTGACCTAAAAGACGCATACTTCCATATCTCCATCCTTCCCAAACACAGGAAGTTCCTGAGGTTTGCTTTCGGGGGCAAAGCTTACCAATATCGGGTTCTTTTGTTCAGCCTGGCACTCTCACCCCGCACAATCACAAAGTGTGTGGATGCTGCTCTGGCTCCTATGCGACTCAGGGCATCCGCATACTGGACTATATTGATGATTGGTCGATATTAGCTCGATCAGAGCAGGTGGCGGTTCGGCATCGAGATGTCGTTCTCGCCCACATGAAAGAGCTGGGGTTTAGACTGAATGCTGAGAAAAGTGTGCTTTCTCCAGTACAGAGAATCACCTATCTGGGCATGGTGTGGGATTCAACCACGATGCAGGTACGTCTGTCTCCTGCTCGGATCGAATCGATCCTCACGGCAGTCTAGAGAGTGAGAGAAGGCCAGTCACTCACTGTAAAGCAGTTCCAGAAACTGCTGGGTCTGATGGCAGCTGTGTCCAATGTGATGCCTTTTGACCTGCTGTACATGAGACCCCTACAGTGGTGGCTCAAGACCAGGGGGTTCTCCCTGAGGAGAAACCTGCTCCGCATGATCAAGGTCACGCGGCGATGCCTATGTGCCTTAGACATGTGGAGGGAACCTTGTTTCTTGTCTCAGGGCCCGGTGTTGGGAGCTCCTTGTCGCCACATAACGCTAGCGACGGATGCATCCCTCACTGGATGGAGAGCGATCATGAGTGGCCACTCAGCCCATGGTCTGTGGACCGGCCGCAATCTCACTTAGAACATCAACTGCCTGGAGATGCTGGCTGTGTTTCTAGCATTGAAACACTTTCTCCAGGACCTAAGAGATCGCCACGTGTTGGTGCGCACCGACAACACAGCAGTGGTCTCTTATATCAACCACCAGGGAGGTCTGCACTTGCGCCCCCTTTACAGGCAGGCGCTCCAGATCCTTGTGTGGTCCCAGGGGAAACTCCTCTCTTTGAGAGCAGTTTACATCCCTGGCCGTCTCAATATGGGAGCAGATGCCCTGTTGAGGCAGGGGCCGATGCCCAGGGAATGGAGGCTCCACCCTGAGGTGGTGCAGCAGATATGGAGAGTGTTCAGCTGGGTGGATCTGTTTGTGGCTCAGGAGACATTGCACTGTCCCCTCTGGTTCTCTCTGACTCATCCAGCTCCTCTTGGCCTGGATTCTATGGTACAGACGTGGCCAAGGCCTGAATTCTGGAGAGAGTGCGCCAGCACAGGGTCCATCTTTTGCTAGTAGCTCCGTTCTGGCCGGGCCGAGTATGGTTCTCGGACCTGATTTCCTTTCTCAACGGCTCTCCATGGGAGATTCCCATCAGGAGGGATCTCCTCTCACAGGTGGGGGGCGTCATCTTTCACCCCCGCCCTGAGTTGTGGAAGCTGTGGGTGTGGCCCACAAATCATAGCTTCCGGTCTCTCAGCCGAGGTTGTTGAGACCATTCTCCAATCCAGAGCTCCCTCAATGAGGAAACTGTATGCCTCGAGGTGGAAACTTTCACCTCTTGGTGCGGAGACCGCTGACTCGACCCAGTTAACTGCCCAGTTGGTACAGTGAGTTCCTGCGGGCCCGTTTCTCTGCAGGGTTCACCCACTCTACCTTGAAGGTCTACGTGGCGGCCATTGCGTTCTACCATGCCCCTCTTGGTGGTCAGTCTGTGGGCAGACACCCTAGTTACACGTTTCCTCCGAGGTGCACTGAGTCTCAGGCCTCCGGTACGATCTTGTGTCCCTCTGTAGCACCTGGCTGTGATGTTAGAGGCTCTCTTTAAACCCCCTTTCAGAGGGCAATACTGATCGTCTTCTCACTATAAAGACTGCCTTTCTTCTGGCGATTTCCTCTCTTAAGAGAGTTGGGGATCTCCAGTCCCTCTCAGTGGCCCCTTCTTATTTAGACTTTGCGCCCAGTCTGGCCAAAGTGTTTCTATACCCTCAAGCGGGTTATGTACCAAAAGTTCCCTCCTCGACACCACGGCTGATTGTACTGCAGGCCTTTTGTCCTCCTCCCTTAATTGTATGTGCCCACTGCGAGCACTGGACGCGTACGTCCACAGAGCTGCCCTGTGGAGAAGGGCGGACCAATTGTTTGTGTGCTTTGGTCCCCCTAGGAGGGTTTTTTTTTTCTACTAAGCAGACCCACAGTCAGTGGATCGTGGATGCCATCTGTTTGGCCTATGAGTACTCTGAGTACTCTTCATCACATACACAAAAATATCCTTGTAAAACCTTCTGCATAAAGTCACTCTGTAAATGTACTAAACCTCTTATTATTTCCAAGTATTTTAACTCTTGATTATACTTGATTATATGGTTATAATATAATCATATAATTGATTATATGATAACCATACTTAAATCATACTTTGATTATACTTTGATTAAGAAAATTCTTCCATAATTTCTCAACACTCATTTTTACTCGCCAACACAAACAAACTACGATTGTATAAACTTTTTCTCAAAATGTACTTCTTTCAGCACAAGCTCAAGTGAGAAATCACAGCAAGATCTGGCTACATAGAGTGCAGGAGAAAAAACAAAATGTCTCCAGGTTACGCATGTAGCCATGGTTCCCGAGGGAACGAGACGCTGCGTCGAAATGCTATGGGAATGCGTGACCACGCTCTGAATCATGTGTGTAATCAGTCCAATGGATGGGCGAGATGTCACGGGCGGGGTGACGTAGCGACCCGGAAGCTTAAAAGCACGAGCGGTGGATATAGAGGACTCATAGGCTAGACAGATGGCATCCACAATCCACCGACTGAGGGTCTGTTCAGTAGCAGGAAGACCCCTCCTAGGGGGAACATAATGCACAAACAATTGGTCTGCCCTTCTCCACAGGGCAGCTCTGTGGATGTATGCATCCAGTGCTCGAACTGGACACATACAGTTAAGCCTCCGCGTGTCGGGCTCCTGAAAGGGAGGAGAACAGAAGGCCTAGAGTACGACCAGCAGTGGTGTAGGGGAGGGAATTTTAGGTACATAACCCGCTCTAGGGTAGTGAAACGCTTTGGCCAGATCAGGCGCAGAGTCTAAAAAAGAGGGGGCCACAGAGAGGGCCTGTGGATCCCCAACTCTCTTAAGAGAGAAAATCGCCAGAAGAAAGGCAGTCCTTATAGTGAGAAGACGATCAGTATTCCCCTCTGAAAGGGGGTTTAAAGAGAGCCTCTAACACCACAGCCAGGTCCTACAGAGGGACACGAGATCGTACTGGAGGCCTGAGCCTCAGCGCACCGTGGAGGAAATGTGTAACTAGGGTGTCTGCCCACAGACTGACCACCAAGAGGGGCATGGTAGGCCGCAATGGCCGCCACGTAGACCATCAAGGTAGAGTGGGTCAACCCTGTGGAGAAACGGGCCCGCAGGAACTCACTCTACCAACTGGGCAGTTAACTGGGTCGAGTCAGCGGTCTCCGCACCAAGAGGTGAAAGTTTCCACCTCGAGGCATAGAGTTTCTTCATTGAGGGAGCTCTGGATTGGAGAATGGTCTCAACAACCTCGGCTGAGAGACCGGAAGCTATGAGTTGTGCCCCCTCAGAGGCCACACCCACAGCTTCCACAACTCGGGGCAGGGGTGGGGGGTTGGGTGTCCCCTGCCTGTGAGAGGAGATCTCTCCTGATGGGAGTCTCGCACGGAGAGCTGTCGAGAAGGGAAATCAGGTCCAAGAATCATACTCGGCCCGGCCAGAACAGGGCTACTAGCAACAGACAGACCCCATCCCGGCGCACTCTCTCCAGGCATACAGACGCAGCCTCGGCCAAGTCTGTACCATGGCATCCAGTCCGAGAGGAGCTGGATGAGTCAGAGAGAACCAGAGGGGACAGTGCGATGTCTCCTGAGTCACAAACAGATCCAACTGAGCCTGGCCAAACATATCTGCTTCACCACATCAGGGTGGAGCCTCCATTCCCCGGGATTTGGCCCCTGCCTTGACAGGGCGTCTGCTCCCATATTGTGATGTCCAGGGATGTAAACTGCTCTCAGCGAGAGGAGTTCCCCTGGGACCACACAAGGATTTGGTGCGCCAGCCTGTAAAGGGGGTGCGAACGCAGACCTCCCTGGTGGTTGATGTAAGAGACCACCACTATGTTGTCGGTACGCACCAACACGTGGCGATCCCTTAGGTCCGGGAGAAAGTGTTTCAATGCTAGAAACACAGCCAGCATCTCCAGGCAGTTGAAGTGCCAGGTGAGATTGCGGCCGCTCCACAGATCGCGGGCTGAGCGGCCACTCATGACCGCTCTCCATCCGGTGAGAGATGTGTCCGTCGCTAACATTACACGGTGGCCACTGTAGGGGTCTCATGTACAGCAGGCCAAAAGGTATGACGTTGGACGCAGCTGCCATCAGACCTAGCAGTTTCTGGAACTGCTCTACAGTGAGTGACCGGCCTTCTGTTACTCTGGTGACTGCTGTGAGGATTGACTCGATCTGAGCAGGAGACAGACATGCCTGCATCATGGTCAAATCCCACACCATGCCCAGATAAGTGGTTCTCTGTACTGGAGAAGCACACTTTTCTCTGCATTTAGTCTTAACCCCAGCTCCTTCATGTGGGTGAGAATGACATCTCTATGCTGAACCGCCGCCTGCTCCGATTGAGCTAATATCAACAAATTGTCGATATAATTTAGTATGCGGATGCCCTGGAGTCGCAGAGGAGCCAGAGCAGCATCCACACACTTCGCGAAAAATGCAAGGTGAGAGTGCCAGGCCGAATGGAAGAACCTGATATTGGTAAGCTTTGCCCCCGAACGCAAACCTCAGGAATGTCCTATGTTGGAGAAGGATGGAGATATGGAAGTATGCATCTTTTAGATCGATCGTGACAAACCAGTCCTCTGAGCTGATCTGAGACACAACTTGTTTGATTGAATCCTGAACTTCAGTCGCATGACTGAGCGGTTCAATTGACGCAGATCTGAAATGGGATGCAACCCTTCAACCTTCTCTGGAACGATGAAGTACCGGCTGTAGAACCCTGACTCTCTGTCGGGAGGAGGGACCACCTTGATGGCCTCCTTCCTCAAGAGAGTGTTTACTTCTTGTTCCATTACCAGAGCCTGCTTGGGGCCCACCAGTGTGGGAAGAACCCCACAAAAATGAGGCGATGGAGAAACAAATTGGATTTGGTAGCCTCTCTCTACAGTATGCAGGACCTATTGAGACACATTCAGCAGAAGTTTCCACGCTGCCAAATAGTCTACTAAGGGAATCAGTCTCTCAAGACTGACCTCTGGTGTAATGATAGCGGCTAGCTCGGTGCCCTGAAGAGGCGGACCGGCAGGGAACAGCCGAACTAGCTGCTATGGAAACCTCTGAAGAGGTAGCGAGCCTCCCAGTGCCTCTACGTTCCCGGGCGGAAACTGAGAGAAGCTCTCGTCAGAGACCGCTGCGCCCTGAAGCACCATGGGTGGCAGGGTTGGCAGATCGATTTTCTGAGGGCACTGAGGAGAGACGGGCACCATATGATGAGGTATACACCTCTCTTACCCAGAGGAGCCTCAAAAGTTCTCCCCCACGACCTCGACACCTCGGTGTGGAGGTCGGGGAAGAAAGGGAGGCTCCGGCGTGGAGGTGGCGGCATACTCTACAGAAAGCATTCATTGAGCTTGCTTTTCTGCGGATAAGCCCGTTTCTCGGCAGGCCAGTCAATGTTTAGCTTGGCCAAAGCACGAGTAACCACCTCCAACAGTTCCTCATACTGGGGAGATTGAGGGGGCGAATCCTCATCAGCACCCTCCACGTCAACCTCCTCGGAGGAAGACAGGCGGAGCGCCAAGCCCTCTCCCCGGGAGGAAGAAACCACAGCGCAGGCTTCCGATCCCAGAAAGCGGGCAGTGGATCTGATGAGTGAGGAAGAAGAAAGGGACTCGCCCGTCTCCATTCCCTCCACCAAATCCATTGGCGAACCCCGCGAGTGTAACCGCCACTCTGCCTTGGCAAAAGCGGGGCCAGCACCACGAGGAACGTTGGTGAAGGCTCTCTCCTCAAAGAGAGCCTTCCAGGAGCGAAGCGTACGCAGCAGCAAAATGCTCGCAAAGCGGGCTCTGCGTGCTTTGCTCCCAAGCAGACGATGCACAGGCTGTGTGTAAAACGCTGCCTGCTCTCGCCCTCATGTTTTGTCTTTTTAATAGCTTTTAGCATAGTGTTTTGAGAGACAAACAATCCAAAATCAGACTGACACACACAGAGCGCTTGCTGAATGACAGAAAAGCTGCCGCTGTATCCACCGATCGTGCTTTTAAGCTCCCGGGTCGCTATGTCACCCTGCCTGTAATGTCTCACCCATCCATTGGACTGATTACACACGTGATTCAGAGCGTGGTCACGCTGAAGGCATTCCAATAGTGTTTCGACGCAGCTCAAGTTACTGATGGGGAACCCAAAATATGCTTGAATACAAGTACCATTAATGTTTAAATAATGAATACAAATAATTCAGTTACTTGAATAAATACAATATATTATTATTATTTCAAAAATAATAATATTAATGATTAAATTATTAGTTTCTTGGTATTTTGTATAGCAGAATAAGATTTAATAATTGTTATTTTGAAATGATCAGGCAACAAAATCAGCTGTTTCAGCTGATATCTTACTTTTTTCCCCAAAAAATGTTTTCAAATTTAATCTGGCAGTAACTAAAGATTAATGAAACTGCAGAAGATAAACGTTTAAAACAACAACAACAAAGCAGATAGCATCAGTTATTAAGGGACCATTTAATACCGTTCATGAAGTAAACAATATGAATGTTTACTTTTAAATTTTAAGAAGAAGTGTCAGATTTCATGAAATGACACAAATCTCTTTTATAAGTGTCAGTTTCCAGATTCACTGTTGGAATTTACTGAAGAAAACTCAAAAGTTTTTTTTTTTCAAAAAACTTTTGAAAACTCAAAAGTTCATTTCCAGCTGGCTTCTTATTCGACTTTTCAACTTAACATGCTGCGTGAGTGGCAGAATGTCATCAATAAATTATGATATTTACTGATTAGCAGAAGCAAGTCATGTGTGTGTTCTTATATTTTATACGTATTTAAAGAGATCATCATTAACTGCTGAGGAATTTTCAGACACAAATTGAAACAGGAATTTTCTGATCTCTGAACGTGGTAATTAAGATGATGCAGGAATGATTTGTCTTTCTAAAACTGTATATGTCTATAGTCTGAAGATAAATATAACAATGCAGCAGAAACATTCATTTTAAGATTAGATTAGCATTTTGTTATTGTACCTCTCTAAGATGGCATAAGACAATGTGGAAGTAGAGCTGGTTGCTCGTACTGCTTATTTTATATCGAGCTGTCTCTTGATTACTAAAGAATCTGTTGAATATGTTATAAAAATAGCAAAGATTTATCATCACAAAATGTGACAAGTATATTCATCTGTAGTGTCTTTATTGTTCTGTGTATCTTGGCAAGAACTGGCCACTGGGGCTCGCTATTTGCGAGGAGTGCTTGGACCCCGCAGATTGCATCTTGTGGCTCCATTTAAATTTTTTTATTGCAGTGATGTAATAAAATGGGCCTGTCCTTCTAATTAATTAGCATTATAAATGTTGTATTAGGAAAAAAGTATTACATCTCTTTCTCCTAAAATGATTGTTCAGTACTGAAGCTTATTTATTTGTTTGTTTGTTTATTTGTTTTGTTTGTGTGTCTGCACGTGCATGCATGTTTATGTGGCTTGTGGAACATTACAGCAGAAGAGATCAGGCCTGGTTGTACACATCTTTTCTTTACTAATGGTGAAAGATGGATCACTGTGATCCTGTCCCACCTGTTGGGTCTCCAGAATTAAAAAAGAGGTAAACTATTGTTTAGCCATGAACATTTAACAAGAATTTAAGCACTGTATATCATAGAGTAAATGTCCAGTAAAGTCATGGCAGACCATTCTAGTACCAAGTTGTGTGTCAGAGCAGAGTGATATGTGTGGATAAGGCGTGAAGAGAAAAAAAATCTTAATTGGTTGGATGTGTGTGTGTGTGTGTGTGTGTGTGTGTCAAGATTTGAAACCTTTGTCCATTCAAAATCTTTTTAATGAGACTTTGACTATGCTCTCTACTGACTATCTGTGTGCATTAATGAGAATCTAAAGGCTGTACATAAATTATTAACAGTAATAATAAGTAACATATTAACTTGAAATGTTTTGTAATATTAAGTGTTTCAGTAATATTTTCTTAGTTTATTCCCTTATTACATTTCTTAGCAACTTGGTCAAGTAGTCATGTTGGGTCCTGCTAATTTAGTCATAAAGACTAAACTGCTGAATAATTTCTTTAGCATGTACGTTGTATTTCAATTCAATTCAATTCAATTCAATGTTATTTGTATAGCGCTTTTAACAATGGACATTGTCGCAAAGCAGCTTTACAGAAATAAATGGATTCAAGAAATATATTGCAAATATGCGAGTTTATCCCTAATGAGCAAGCCAGGGGCGATGGTGGTGAGGGAAAAACTCCCTGAGATGATATGAGGAAGAACCCTTGAGATGAACCAGGCTCAAAAGGGAACCCATCCTCATCTGGGTGACATGGATGGTGCAATTATAAATAAATCCCTTCTAATATTGTGTACTATAAGGACAAATTGTGCAACCAGTAAATTCATCACAGTTTTTGCAAGAAGTCCAGTTGGTGAAAATTTATCCACTGTCTCCTGATGGAGTCCTGAGTACAAAGCTGCTCGTGGCAACCGCAGCCCCAAAGCCACTACAGCAATCACGGTCCCAAGCAATTACAGTACAGCTCCCCATATGAGATCCCCAAACCATCTCCACAGCCCCCAGGTGGCACCATCTCCAGCAATCCAAACGGTTCTTCAGGCTGTCCATATGGAGCAGCAAGCGAACTCAACCGATGAGAACTCCAACCAGAAGTAGGGCATCAGGATGGGTCAAGCAGGTCCAGAGAGCATATAGGGTCAGGATCACTGGCATCTCAGGAGTAGTATGTGTAGCTCGACAGATAGAGGGAGGGAGAGGGAGGGAGAGGGAGAGAGAAGAGATTGTTAGGCTTTTGTCCTCTAATGGTTAAGGACAATGTACTTTGCATGCAGAGTGCAAGCAGGGACTCCGGCAATACTAGCTATGACAGCATAACTAAAAGGGAGAGCCAGAAGCTAACACAGACATGAGGGCGTCCTGGGACATAAAGCCACTCCACCATTGACAAACCTGAGTGAACGCGTGAGAGTGGGGGGGGTGACAGCATCCAAGCATCCCAGTTCACCACAACACTGTATGCCTGTGAACCCTCCAGACCTGCTCCTTTACCTAAGAAAAAATATTCACAAACTATTCACTTCAACCTGCTTTGAAACAGAAAGAAAGAATGAATAACCACAAATAGGTGTCAGGTGTTCCACTGTATAATTCACTCATACTCCAGACTTCTGCAGACTTCTGCTAAAGAGCACATGGTGGTTAAAAGACAGATTTCCTTTATTAATCTGATTCACAATCCATGATTGCCTTTGCAGTGTTGTGTTGTTATAGTGATATAGATACATGCGAGGTAGAGAGTGAGGTATTTTCCAGCATAAAATGCAAAATGGCAAAACACGCTCCAGGATTGATTGCATTTGACTACCCTGTTACGGCGAAATAGGAGGCAGATTGAAGCAAGAGTAAATGCGAGACTTTTAATGGGTAACAAGCAATGACAGGCTGAACAGACAGTGTGTGCAATGGTGGCAGGCGTCCTAGGCGGCACTTGGCTGCAGCGAGGGAAAGACAGTCCAGGGGGGTGGGAGGGTTGAACAGGGGCCGGCAGATTAATAGGCGAGTGAAAAACAGGTTTTAATCTGGATACGTGGAACATGGGATGAATTCTCCTGTACGCTGGAGGAAGTATGAGATGGACTGCCACTGGGCTAAGGATCTTAGTGACAATGAATGGGCCAATGAATTTGGAACCATCTTACTCAAAACAGAGCGGAGCGGAAATGTTCTTGCTGGAAAGCCACATTTTTTGACCGACGACGTAGACGGGAGGCTTTGACTGGTGGCGATCAGCCTGAGCCTTGGTGCGTGCCCCCACCCAGAGAAGTGTCTGATGAACAGTTCTCCAGGTGCGACGGCACTTCTGGACCAAAGTGTGAGCAGAGGGGACCGCAACTTCGGATTCCAGGCTCAGATAAATGGGTGGCTGGTACCCTAAGCAACTCTCAAATGGAGAAAGGCCCATGGATAACAATGGCAATGAATTGTGTGCATACTCCACCCAGGAAAGCTGTTGGCTCCAAGAGGATGGGTTCTGTGAAACCAAACATCGTAACACCCGCTCCAGACCTTGGTTGGCTCACTCGGTCTGCCTGTTGCTCTGAGGATGAAAACCAGATGAAAGGCTAACGCTTGCCCCCAGTAACTGTCAAAATTCTCTCCAAATTTTGGAAACAAACTGGGGACCCCTGTCAGAAACCACATCAGTCGGGAGGCCATGAATGCGAAAGATGTGATCAATGACAGTATCCCTGTCTCCCTGGCAGAAGGCAATTTGGGCAGGGGAATAAAATGGGCCGCCTTCGAGAACCGGTCCATCACGGTCAAAACCACTGTGTTACCATGGGACGGAGGGAGGGCAGAAACGAAATCTGGGACCAGGGTCTAGACGGGACAGACAGCGGTTGAAGGAGACCCTCTGAGGGACGATTGGAAGTCTTACAACTGGCACAGACCGAGCAAGCCAAAACAAACTCCCAAATGTCACGAGCCATCGACGGCCACCAGAACCATTGTTTGACCAAAAAGGCAGTACGACTAACCCCCGGATGACAAGCGACCTTAGAGCAGTGGCTCCAGCGGGTGACGTCAAACCTTAACCGCTCTGGCACAAATAACCGACCCGGTGGGTACTCAGACGGAGGCGTTACCCCTTGTAAGGCCGTGCAGACCTTAGACTTAATCTCCCAAGTGATGCTGGAGACCACAAGTCTCTCGGGTAAAATAAGCTAGGGAGTGATCAAAAACGTGGGATAAGGCTTTGGGCTTGATGTTCTTAGAGCCCAGACGGTACGAGAAAAAATTAAACGACCGAAAAAAAGAGCCCACTGAGTCTGCCTGGAGTTAAGATGTTTGGCCGATCTGATATATTTAAGGTTCTTATGGTCCATCCAGATGATAAAAGGCACCCCCGAGCCCTCCAATCAATGATGCCACTCCTCCAAGGCCAACTTAATTGCCAACAGCTTTCTATTACCAATGTCATAATTCTGTTCGGCGAGAGAAGTGCATGGATGCATCTTACCGTCCACGGAGGAGAGCTGGGACAGAACCGTGCCCACCCCCTCCTCTGATGCATAGACCTCCACCACAAACTGACACGAAGGATCAGGGGCAATAAGAATAGGGGCCGAAACAAAGCAGCTCTTGAGATTGGTAAAAGCAGCTTGAGCTGCGCTCGACCAGCTAAATGCCATCTTGGTGGGGGTCAAGGCGGTCAGAGGGGTGGCGAGTTGGTTGAATAAAACGCCGGTAAAAATTGGCAAACCCCAGAAACCTCTGCAGGGCCTTGCAAGAGTCAGGGGTCGGCCAATTCACCACAGCCTTGATCCTATTGGGATCCATGTGCACCCCCCCCCGACGAAATTATGAACCCCAGGAACGGAACAGACTGTGCAAGAAAAATGCATTTCTCCGCCTTGACAAAAAGCCCATTCTCGAGCAGCCGAAGGAGCACTCTCCTGACGTGCTGAACATGTTCCTGGAGAGAGGAGGAAAAAATCATTGTCATCCAGGTAGACATATATGAACTGATCAACCATATCTCTCAGCATGTCATTGACAAGTGCCTGAAAAACCGTTGGAGCATTAGACAGCCCAAAAGGCATAACCAGGTATTCAAAATGCCCCCTGGGGGTATTAAAGGCGGTTTTCCACTCATCCCCCTCCCTTAT
>JAKKZN010000024.1:55650-67021 GCA_033441825.1 Pangasius elongatus
TGAAAAGCTGTTTGTGTGGTTATTAAACGTGTGTGTAGTTCTTCAGAGCTTCACAATAAAGTTACACTACACTACACTACACACTGCACAAACTAACATCAAACACCGTGTGTTCAAAACCTCCACAGCTTCACTGTGTTTCTCTTGTTTATGTCTCATAGCAAAACCACACTGACACTTCCTGTTTACGTCCTGCTGAAGTCAAGTGCCTCACTGTCAGCTGATTTAAAGTCCCCAACAAACCCAAACAAACAGAGACGAGGCTCAGCAGAGTTCAGCAGGAGTCTGGGGTTAATGGAGCTTTATTCCGCTGATACTCAGTGTGTGTGTGCTTGTGGGTTTATTCTGCACTTCAGGGGGTTGTTTCTCCTCATCGGTGTGAGATGATTGTTATCCGGTGAGTACTGAATTATTAGTGTTAAATCATTAGCACTAACTGGATCATTTACAGCATTGAGACACAACACTGAGTGTGTTACTGCTTTAAAGCTGAGGGCTGAGTGCAGCTTTAAAGCTTTATTAGCTGTAAGGGTAGAGTCTGAGGTCTAACACACACACACACACACACACACACACACACACACACACACAGCGTCTCAGGAAGAGGAAGTTAAAGGCAGATGATTGCATCAGCTGCTGTGAGCTCTTTAACTAGATGTAACTTAACTTTCACTCAGTGTGTGTTTGCATTTTGTGTTGTGTTTGTTGTTTATTTTGTTTGTATTTTGCGTGTGTGTTTATGTTGTTGTTGCCTTTTGTGTTGTACTTTGTGTTTAGTTTGTGTTTGTATTTTGTGTTGGGGTTGTGTTGTGTGTTTGTGTGTAGTGTGTTGTGTTTGTAGTTTATGTTTGTGATGTTACAGTGTGTGTTGTGGTGTTGGCCAGCACTCAGGCAGATGAGGAGTTTCTTTCCCCATCAGGACCCTCGTGTATAAATCGCGCATGCGCACAAACGCGGGTGTGAAACGTGCGACCGCAGGCTCTCGCGCAGAAACTGGAGTTTAGGGATGCAGCGATTAATCGATTTCAGGATTAAGCGCTGTAAAACGTCTCGGTCAGTTCATCATACAGGCTCCAGTACACCGAGTGTTGCGGGGAACAGAACTGCTGCAGCTCGCACAGAGCGAGAAAAGACTTACACCAGCTTACAGCGAGCTGGGCTTTCAGTGCACCGGAAACACAGCGGCCTGTAGCGATAGTCTGTGGCAGACAGGAGCTGGTCCTCTCAGGACCTCCAGCCAGGGAGCATCCACCGTCACACTGCTGCTTCCTGCCGTGTGTGCTGAGGAAATGTGGAGGAAAAACACTACCACAACATCAGGACTACACTAATTACCTGCATTTCAGTTATTAACAACACTGCAGGAGACATCTTCTCACTTTCTTTATCAGTTTTCACTAAAACTTTAAACAAACAAACCAGAATAACAGACGTGATTTTCTCAGGCCACGTGTTAAATGAGATGAGTTATGGAAAAGATCATTAAAATGAGTACTTATGGATGACAAACAGTTCAGTTTATTCGCTCATTAGTAACAGTTTCTCCTGGGGGATAATTAAAGTTAATATTAGTCTTATATTAATAATAATATTATTAATAATAATAATAATAATAATAATAATAATAATACTTAAATGTTATAGAAACATAATTGTTAATGTAATTAAATATTGACAGTCAGCTTCATTAGTCATTACTCAAGTCCAGTCCAAGTTCATCTCGGTCCGGATTATTTATCTTTTTTCTTAAGACTGGTGCTGCTGTAGCTGCAGTTCAACAGCCAGCTGATGGAGTGTGTGACCTGTGCTCCCACTTCAAAACAAGTAAAGCACTGGCCTGTTTCATCTCCAGATTAATCAAGGCTTAATAATCGTGAAACCGTGATTATTCCTCAGACAATAATCGAACCAACATAATCTATAATCGTTTCATCCCTACTGGGGTTCAGAAAGAAAGACTCGGCGTGAAACTGAGCGGAACTTTACGGAAGTTTTGACCCACGTGCAGCGCCGTCAGTAGCATTTAGAAACGGCAGGAATTAGCGACACCCTGTGGTTATGTGGAGAATTACAGCTAAATGTGTAAATCAAAGCTCTCGCACTTCCCACTTCATATCTGATAATGCAGCATAATAACTGCATACAGACTGCTGGGACATGAGCAGCATCAAAGCATAACAACAGTCTGTCTGTCTATCTATCTATCTATCTATCTATCTATCTATCTATCTTTAGACTGGTTGCTTAGTCCGGTCCTGTGCATTGATATTTATTGCTCCCATTAACTATTTGCAGTCTACAGTTTGCTTATTGTTAGACGACCACGCCAACTGAGCAGGAGTGTTTTTGACCCCACAAAGATTTCCTCGCTGTGATGATGGCCAGATGAGCTGATTTAAATTCCCAAGAGTCATTCCCTTGGAGCTATGGGCTAAGTTGGTCCCAGGTTTAGAGAGACCAGCATGCACCTGTCCTCTTACAGTTATTAACAACCCTTAGACGTGTTGAGGATATCACAGCCATTCCAAAGCTCCATCATGTCAGCCGTGCTGGTTGGCATCATTAAATTAACAAGTCAGTAGATGATGATGAGTGAAGACATCAACATCAAAGTGCAATTTGCAGTAATGTTCCAGTGTCCCAAATGTTTCCCAAAGAGCGATGTGACTGCACTTGTGTTGCTATAAGGGCGCCTAGTCAGAATTTCATCAACTGACAGCAATTTATTTCTCTACGTGAACAAGTCATTTTTATTCCCAAACCCACATAGAGAGGAGAGACACTACAGTGATGCACACTCAGTTTCACGTTCAGAGCGCACCGCTGGCCTGCTTAAAGTGAGAGGGTGTTGTCTCGATGCTACAGGTGGGGGGGCTGCTACAGGTGGGGGGGGGGCTGCTACAGGTGGGGGGGGGGCTGCTACAGGTGGGGGGGGGGGCTGCTACAGGTGGGGGGGGGCTGCTACAGGTTGGGGGGGGCTGCTACAGGTGGGGGGGTGCGGGGCTGCTACAGGTGGGAAGCTGCTTCACTTTTCCTTTGCGCCACTCAGGAGCCCTGTATGGGAGTGATGTTAACCACCCACAGATTACATTAGGAATGGTCATGAAATATTTCAGAGGGGGTTCAAACCCAAAACATGGCAAAGCAATTTCCCCCTGGGATTAATAAAGTTCTTTGAATCTTGAATCTTGAAAAATTCTCCTAGCCATGGAGCTGCTGTCATAGAAAATTCATCAGCACCTGCTGACCAATCAGAATCCAGAATTTATTAGCAGTGTTGTGTAATGTAATAATAACTCTGTTTCTCCTCAACGATTCCAGAGACATGAGGAGCTACAAGATCCACGTGTTCCTGTTCAGGTGTCTGATCTTAGCCAGTAAGTTTCTTTTGTAGCACTGCAGCACACACAGACACGGGTTCGCAAGAAAGACTGTTCTTACTTTAGTCAGGTTCTTATGATGCACTGACACCATAGCATGAGCAGAATGCAGACTAGAGGCATATAACAGGAGTATTATCATCAGGTCTGAAAAAGTTCTTCTTCTTCTTCTTCTTCTTCTTCTTCTTCTTCCTTTAAATGAATCATGCAGACCAAATGGTAAATCTCTGTAAATAGACAGCACTCCATCCCTCTACTCAGGCAAGAGAGCTGTATCCCCGCAAGATAGTTCCACATCTCATGAACTGTATGGATCCTCGGGTCCTCACAAACCGGCCTCAGGAAGCATTCAGCTCTGCCACTAGTTTGCATAATATGTGGAAACTATTTTTGAACCTCAGTAATGATCAGAACCATGTTGAGACTTAGAGATATGGCCACCAAATGCCGATCCGTCCATGAGAGGCGGAGCATAATTTACTTTTTGGTGAGTTTTCTTGTTGCTTGGCACTGGGGGGCGCTATTTAAGATTAAGCTGGCAGGATTTTTGAGAGGATTTTTGTCATGGCCTGTTCATAAATGTTCACCATCTTCATTAAACACAGTATTAAAGACTGTGAGGATATTCGGAAGCATCTGCGATAACAGCATTGTCAGTGTTTAACGTCACAGTACACTGTATAAATGATTACTGGCACATGGTCATGAGGCTGTAATCTCCTCAGTAACCTACAGAAGTCTCTCTGGATGCATATGAGTGATGTGTGGAGTGTTCTTTTACTGTGCTTTGTTTCTCCTGCAGTTATCGACTCTGTGTCAGCTGGACACTCTGTGAAGACCGGATGTAATGACTCGGCTACTCTGCCCTGTGAAATGAAATGTTCTGGTTTGGTCAAATGGGTCAAGACCCACAGTCGAGATGATGTCATGGCTCGGTGTGATCAGACGTCCTGCAGCTCAGAGGAGGGATATGAAATGTCTCATGATCAGTACCTGAAGGGAGATCTGTCTCTCTCCGTCACTGCAGCTGATTACAGTAAGAGATCCTGGTACACGTGTCAGTGTGACGGTAAGGACGTCTGTGATGTGCGCCTCAGCGTGGAGCGTGAGTGTCCATTTAAATCAGTTCCTCCTTGTGATGTGTGTTTAAAAATAACCACTGCTTTTTATTTGCAGTAATTTTAATAATTGTAAACAGCAATAATTCATTTTATCATGAGTTTATATATATATATATTGGATTTTAAGCTCTTTCACAACTACTAGTGTTTTTCTAGTTTAATTAATTTTTATAGTGTAAAAAAAGAATGATAAAATGCAACACAATGGAATTTTTCATTTGCTGTGTCTGATTATAAACGTGTTTATGTCCTCAGGCGTTAACTTCATCAGAGAGTTCGATCCTGGAGATTCCCTCACTGTGGCTTTGCCGATCTGGGAGCGAGTGAAGATCACGTTTAACAGGAGCGGTGATGATGGAACTCAGAGCTCTGCTACACTCTGTACAGTCGAGGGGCGTAAAGTTCACTGTAGCCCTGAATATGAGAAGAGAACATCGTTCCAGTCCTCAGTCACTCTGAGGGATTTAAAGCTGAGTGACAGCGGTGTGTTCACTGTGTGGGACGCTGAGAACGATGAGATCATAGCTACACACACACTCAGTGCTACAGGTAAGACTTTACACACGTGTGTGTTTGGGGTTTTCAGCTCTTAACTCTCGCTGTACAGTCAGGGGAAAAGAAAGTACACCCTGCTACAGTTCTGTGTGTTTATCAGGAGATAAATAACGATTGTCTGGTCTTCACCAACTTCTACACAAACACATAACCTCAGGTGACACAAAAAACACAACAGAGTTCAATATGTAGTCATTTTTCCCCAAAAAGTAAACAACATTCAGGAACCAGGTGGGAAAAATAAGTGCACCCTTCCTACTTCCACAGTCACTGAGCGTAATTAGCAGCCAGGTGTTATTGATGAAATGTGCAGGATTCGTTCATCATCCAGAAGTGTAAGTTCCTCTATAAAAGCAGAACTTCTGTAGAGTTTGTGTGTTTGTTGATAGATGTTGCTGAAGACCACACAACTGTTATTCAGGTCCTGATAAATAAAAACATAGAATTGAAGGAGGGTGTACTTTCTTTTTCTCCTGACTGTACAGTTGATGTTGATGGTGTTGGACTGTTGTGATGTTTGGTTTCTAATGTGTCTGGTTTCACCGCTACAGGAAAGACCAGAACCAAGCGTGTAGAAGAAGGTGAATATTTATTCCCAGAACAGGTACCCATGTGGGTTGTTGGACTCTGTTGGTTCTGTCTGGGTTTGGTGCTTGGCATTTTGCTGCATCGGTTTGTCTTTCCACGGATATTACACCGCTGTGATTGGGTCAAGGAGAAATGGGCAAAGCGTTCAGAGCGTGATGGCAGCACTGCGGAGGAGAATGATGATGATTCCACTGAAATGACCCAGCTGGACTCTGTGCGTGTTGAGAAAGTCTCTAACGGATAATCATCTTTTTTCCATTCATCATTTAGTGATGTATTGGTGTTATGTACAGCCTTGTACTCTGCAGCTTTACTGACTTCCATGTCCAGCTTTCATTTACTGGAATATTTCTGAGGAAGTGAGGAGGTTTGACAGGAGAGACATAAGGACATCTGCTAAATGCTCTTAATGCAGCTTTTATAAGCAACGTGAGAAAAGCAGCCTGCAGTTAGACGAGTGTTAACATTGTCCTCTACTGAGAGTCACTCTGCTCTGATACGCTGCTCAGAGTCCCAGAAAAACCAGCAGGATGACACGAGAGGAGGAGAATCAGTTCCCCCTTTCAGACCTCCAGCTTTTAGTTTTTCATACTGCAGCATTTCACACTTCAGTGTTCAGGCTGGAGTTCATCTCTCCATCCTTTTCCTTCAACACGTTCTTCCCTGAGCTTGACGTGTTTCCACCAGTTTCACCACGTTATTAATTCATTAGTAGATTTGAATTTATAAGTGTGTGATGTGTGTATTGTTACATTTGGGCTGCCAAAGTTTTAGTTAGTAAAATGCTAACTGTCTAATAAACGTGGAAAATTATAATAATTAGCTGCAGCAGCTGGAGCTGAAGCGTTAAAGCTTTCTTTATCATCATGCTGTAAAAGTACAAGAGTTCAGCTGAGGAATGTGTCTATAATAAATGGAGCTGTTTATTATTTGTGTACATTGAGCTCTGCTCAGGTTTTGTGCACGTTGTAAAGCACTGTTCTCATTTGTTCTGTATATAATAACTCTATATTTCTATTAGCAGTAATATTACTGCATTTTGTCTTCCCCCGTTACCTTTGTAAGGATTTTTAAATGAAAATGTGTTTTTACTCGGCTGAGCTCTGAGAGCTCATCTACTGATGTACAGTCACCTGAATAGACACTGAAAATGTACTGAATGTGAAAACGTCTTGCTGGTTTGGATCTTTTGTAGTTTTATATTTCTGATGGCACTGCAGATCCCTCTGAGGAGTAGAAAAGCCTCATTCAGAAGCTTCTAGAGGTTTTAATGTACATATTATATGTGAACATTTATGCTCTTAATGTAACAGTATAATATGAGGCTATTGCACTGTTTTTAATGATGACGATTAAAGCTGGATCAGGGTTGCCAGATTTCAGCAGAAAGCTCAGGACTGTGTGTGTGAGAGAGTGAGAGAGTGAGAGAGTGAGAGAGAGAGTGATCTATCACGTCAGTACTTGGCTACATTCTGTCTTCTGTCTTATGCTTTGGGTCCAAACACATTATCCAGCTTACTGTTTTTTTGTTTTATTAAAATAAAATAAAACCATGAGAAACCTGATTGTTTATTCTCCGTGTCCTCTGTAGACCAACTGAACTAGAAATAACAATGTGATGTGATATTTAGTGCAGTGAATGCGGTTTAGATGGAGAATGCACACATCATGCTGTTGAAAAGCCCTACACACGTGTGGTGACGTGCTCACTCTGTTGCAGTGGGTTTTAGTCTTTGAACAGCAGAAAGCAGAACTCTGACACAATTCGAACGCTGCTCGAGACGGAGAAGCCTTATGGCCAGAGCCCGACCCGGGAGGCGGTTCCGTTCGGGCAAGTTATACGTCCCCACCACAGCCTGCCAGCAGGTCCTGGAGTGAGGCCATGACACCTCATTTTCCAGACCCCCAGGAGTGAGCAGAACCCTTGAATTTCTCCAGCGGTGGTTTTGGTGGCCGAGTATGCTGAAGGACATCCGAGCCTCTACTGCGGCATTCCAAGAGTGGAGCACTTCCCATGGGCGGATTAGACCCATAATACCCTCTGGGATTCATCACATCTAACAGAACCAATCTACATACCTGCATGCTTTTGGAAGGTGGGTGAAAACCGGAGAACCTGGAGGAAACCCACTTAGACACAAAGAGAACATGTGAAACTCCACACAGACAGAAAGCCGAGCTCAGGATAGAAACCTTATTCACAAATTCAGTTTCATCAGTAACATCTAACATGCTAACACACTTTAATCCTCCTGAATATATTCTCAATTAGATCATGATTTTTGTCAGATTACGAGCCTATATTACTATGACTTCATGACTGTTATATGTTTAAATGCTTTAACAGGTACAGGTTCGAGCAGCAGCGGGAAACAGAGCTGAGATCTCACTAACATCTCTTACAGCTTGAACATGGAGTGTTACATAACAAGCTCGGGTTCAGGATAAAAATACTATGATATAACGATTAAATATCTGGATTAATGGATTGATTAAACAGAGAAAAGTCCATCAGTAGTCCATATATTAGCATATATATTAGTGTGTGTGTAGTTTGGTTCAAACAGTTGAGTATTAATCTTCTACATGAAGGCAGAGTGAAGTAAAACCTTACTGAAGTTTTCTTGGTGTTCTGTAAAATGACCACTAGGGGGCGCTCTATACTTCATTCTACAGTTCACTGTCCTTATTAAAAACCAACAACAGCAAAGAAAGCTTGGGCTAATTTTTGACCAAGAGGTAAAGTCTGAAAACGAATCAGTGCAGCTGTTAAAACTTCTTCCAGCTCAGAACAATCAGCAAAATGAAACTATTTCTTTCCTTCCATGAGCTAAGAAAAGCTGTTCATGCTTTAATCTGATCCCATCTGGACTATTGTACTGCCTCGTGTGCTGGGATCAGACCGGCATCTGTCACACGCCTCTAACCAGCTCCCAAAGCTGCAGCTCTGCTACTTCCTGCTCCAAAGAAGAGGATCATGACTGCAGTGTAGCTTCCCTTCACTGGCTTCAGGTTCGTTTAGGATTCAGTATAAGCAGGGCCGATTACTGACTGGGTCTAATGGGCTCAGGCCGGGGTTCTGACTGGGCCTAATGGGCTCGGGCTGGGGTACTGACTGGGCCTAATGGACTCGAGCCTGATTACTGACTGGGCCTAATGGACTCGAGCCGGATTACTGACTGGGCCTAATGGACTCGAGCCCGATTACTGACTGGGCCTAATGGACTCGAGCCGGATTACTGACTGAGTCTAATGGGCTCGGGCCGGGGTTCTGACTGGGCCTAATGGACTCGAGCCCGATTACTGACTGGGCCTAATGGACTCGAGCCCGATTACTGACTGAGTCTAATGGGCTTGGGCCGGGGTTCTGACTGGGCCTAATGGACTCGAGCCCGATTACTGACTGGGCCTAATGGACTCGAGCCCGATTACTGACTGAGTCTAATGGGCTCGGGCCGGGGTTCTGACTGGGCCTAATGGACTCGAGCCGGATTACTGACTGAGTCTAATGGGCTCGGGCCGGGGTTCTAACTGGGCCTAATGGACTCGAGCCCGATTACTGACCGGGCCTAATGGACTCGAGCCCGGGTACTGACTGGATTTAATGGGCTAGAGCCCGATTACTGACTGGACCTAATGGACTCTAGCCGGATTACTGACTGGATTTAATGGGCTAGAGCCTGATTACTGACTGGGTCTAATGGACTCTAGCCGGATTACTGACTGGATTTAATGGGCTAGAGCCTGATTACTGACTGGGCCTAATGGGCTCAAGCCGGATTACTGACTGGATTTAATGGGCTAGAGCCTGATTACTGACTGGGCCTAATGGGCTCAAGCCCGATTACTGACTGGGCCTAATGGACTCGAGCCGGATTACTGACTGGGCCTAATGGACTCGGGCTGGATTACTGACTGGGTCTAATGGACTCGAGCCNACTCAAAATTGGAGTAAAATGGACAAACTATAAGTACTTTGTAACTGTAGGCTTGGATTATTTTATTATATAGACTAATGTGTGTTTACTGATAGACAGACAGTGAAAGGACAAATTAATCAGTATTTTATTTATAACAAGTGTAGCCCATATCATGTCCAATGATAACCAGACTATAGTTGGGTTCAGGCTGTAGTTACTTTTAAAGTCTTACAATNGTTAACCGCGAGGGTGCTTGGCCCCTAATGGCCGCTACTGCACGTAATCGCGGCTCCCATTTAATCAACTAAATCTCAATATCCTAGTACATGAAGCAATTAAACACTAGAAGTACTCTTGTGGCACTAAATGTCACCATACAATGTTCTCCAATAATCAAAAAGACGGAACAAAATACACTTTAGCCGCGCAGGGCTGAACACTCACTAACAACTTAGTAGAGCAAAATGGTGAGCAAAATCTCATAAATTGTCGATTTCTTTTGTGACTGTAATACCCGATTTTTCCAAGACTATTCGAAAATGGGTAGATCTTAAAAATGTTTGTATAATTGCATGGATCTCCCAAATAATCCAAAAGTGGGGATTTATGGGATTTTTAACTTCATTTTGACTATGATGGAGGTACACTTGCATGTCAGAACAGGGACCCCGTACCTTTTCCCCTTCCATAGACTGTGTGATTGCACAATTGCACAAAAGTGAAAGTTACACAAAAAAGTAAATGTATAATTAAATGTATAATTAAAGATTATTAAAATGATAAGAAAATTTATAAAAAAAAAAATTTATCATTTGTACAAAAATGATAAACACATTTTTTACTTCTGGACTTCAGTTTGGTGGCACAGAATAATATTTAAATTATATCATAAAAGCGGTCAATATAATACATGAGTAGTATACTTACATATAGTGTGTAGTTCCAATATATTCCAACAACAAATTAGTAGTGATGCAATACAAATTAGTATAGAGAATGTGGTGCCAAAATAACATACCCTAAATATATAACTATTTCAACACCACTTAAGTACACTTTTTTACACAAGGGACTACTTGAATTGCATATTAATAAAGAATGTAAAAGTCCTACAGGAACTGTATCTTGAGTCTGCTATGCACTTGTCAGCTGATTAAAAGTAATCTCAGTTGTATTCTTTACCTACTGAGATTAATCATGCACCTTTGTTTAAACCACCAATACTCAGATGCATTAACTGAGTTAATAGATTTTGTTGTTAGTTATTCCTTTGGGAACTGGAAATGAGGACCAATGTGTTTTTATTTTAGAAAGAGCACTGCCTGTGAGCACTTAAATTTAATCTGTTGGCATATCATTTCCTTTGTTTTGCTTTAAACATTAAGCACTAAGGAACAACCAGAGAGACAGTCATGTTTGAAATCAGTCTTTTGTCTGTCCCACACTAATCAAAGACAGTGACAAGCTTCAGAGAACGGTGACATGAAGCCATTTTGTGGGATCACTTGCTGGAAGATGATGAGTGAGTATTAGTTGCAATGGGAATCAGGTGACAGGCATATGTTGGACAGATGGACTTATCTTTGCAATTAAAACAGGCATAATTGGAGTTTTCCCATGGGACAAAAGCATTGCCTCTATGAGACTTTGATTCTCTAGGAGAAAACACTGGCATTTGCAAATTCAGCATTCTTTGAGAAAGTGGGGCAGGTACTTGAGAGGATACCTCCTACTTACTCCATTGTGTTTGGAGGGGACTTCATTGCCCATGTTTGGAATGACAGACATACCTGGGACATGATTGGGA
>JAKKZN010000024.1:67121-80032 GCA_033441825.1 Pangasius elongatus
TATACGTTGTGCTCCTGACACATGATTGGATCATTACATGAATGAGCAGATGTACAGATGTTCCTAATGAAATGTTCTGTCAGTTTGTATACATGTTTTATTCTAACTTGTAAAAATGTTTTGTGTACATGTTTTATTCGGTTCTCTAGATGTGTCTGTGTCCCAGACTGACTCTGGAGGACGCCGCAGTGTCTCCTCTGGTACGNAAAGCAGGCAATAAAAGGAAAAGCTTTTACAGAAACACACACATGAACAGTTTCCACACTGCACTGAGGGCTAGAAATCTGTTTCTGCCACATGATGGTCAAACCTGGAATAATTAATGACCTACACGTCTCATTTCAGATGAACAGAAGGCTGTAGGCTTGATTTTATAGCTGAACAGATAATATCTATGGCAGGAAGGACTGCATGTTAAGATGGGTATCAGAGCCACAGGCTGTAAATACTGTGTGATGGTGTGATGGGACTCTGGAACGCTGGAGAGCTCACAGGGTGATTCTTCTGTGTGTGTTTTGCAGAGCCATGTCCAGACATCAGGCAGGAGGGAGGTGTACCAGCGTGGGGGATTGTACTGATAGTGCTGCTGCTGCTGGCTGTAGCTGCGTTTGTGGTCCTGATGGTGATGTTTGTGCGTCTGAGGAGAGAAAATCAGCAGCTCCGTAAGAAAGATGAAAGGAACAGACACGAGCTGCACCCAATGAATGGAAATGCTAACCATGATCCAGGAGAAGAGCAGGACTGAGCACACACTGAGCTTACTGAACACACAAACGCTGAGTGCAACAGAGAATAAGGGTGGTGGTGGGGGTGTGCAGTGTGAGAGTGAGTGCAAGTGCTGAAACAGCAGGGTGGTGGTGCTGTAGGTCACATACACAAGTGACGGATGGTGTACAGTCACAGGGAGGTAACAGTGTCGGGGTCAGGGTTAGAGTGTTAATGCTTCTGAAATCACGCTGAGCAAATGGACTTCAGTTCAGTGGTGTTTAATGTTTCAGTCTTTGATCTAAGTCTAATTCAGCACACGCAGGGAAACGTGATGCTTCTCTTCATAATTCAGTATTAGCCGTAAGAAAGGACCAGAATAAATAACTACTGATGTGATGGTCAGAGTGTAGGCGAGCCTCAGTGTGTAAAACTACTGATCAGGNACCTCAGTAAGACCTTTTATAACGCATAATAACTGATGCACTATATCACCCCGTGCCTTATAGACCTCCCTTTACCCCTTATTACAGGTATTAAAGACCTCAGTAAGACCTTTTATAACGCATAATAACTGATGCTCTATATCACCCCGTGCCTTATAGACCTCCCTTCACCCTTTATTACAGGTATTAAAGACCTCAGTAAGACCTTTTATAACACATAATAACTGATGCTCTATATCAGGTCACATTAGCAGATTGATCTTTATCAATCTGGATCTGATCCTACAATCCTGGTATGAGGAAAGTACACCGTCCTCTAGTTGTATTTTTTTTTGTTATCAGAGTTAGTTGTTCAGTTATCAGCATTCTGAATGGTGCTTTACTTTTTGGGAAAAAAATGACTACATATTAAAATCCGTTGTTTTGTTTTTTTTGTGGTCACCTGAAGTTACAGGTATTTATTTGTTTATAGAGGTTGGGGTGTGTCAAAGTCAAGTGGAGTTTATTGTCATTTCAGCCATATACAAGTACATAGTGAAAGGAAACAACGTTTCTCCAGGACCAAGGTGCTACATAAGACAAACACAGAACAGCACAGAACTACAGGGACGACATAAACTTTTACAGTGCACAAGTGCAGACATGCAGACGCACAAGACAGAACAAGACAGTACACTGACTACAACACCGACTTGATGTGGTTCGAGCTGTGTGTGTGTGTGTGTGTGTGTAGATGTTCCTGTCTGTTTGTCTGGTTGCTTTTATTTCTGTATTTTACCAAAAATGCCTTCCTCATGTGTTATTAGTGTTTGTTACACATGCTGCTTAAATATGTGAAGTGTTTTCACGTCTGAATCGGAGCCTTCGCTCTTCTTATAAAGTGTTTTCACGTCTGAATCGGAGCCTTCGCTCTTCTTATAAAGTGTTTTTGAGGATAAAGTTGTGAATGAACCTGGAGTTCAGTGAGTGCTCAGTCAGCTTATCCTTCAAACCATGTGACTGACTCTGAACACGAGCCGAATCTCTGAAATGTCCACATTTAGGAAAGACTCTGTTTTATATGGTGGAGTTCTTTAGCTCCGCCTCCTCCACTATCTTCTGCTATCGTACAGGTTGGTGAGTGTGAGCGTGCACACACCACATTCACACCGTATTCATTACAAAGATGGAAATAAAGATAAAGCCACGCGGCTGGTTAAAGCAGTGCCATGGTTTTATATGAAAGGTTTGTACGTTTTATGATGAAAAGCGTCTAAATTTTAAAGCTGAATATTTTATAAACATGAACATGTTTACATGAATACACAAATCAGAGCCCTGTTTTTTAACTGTTTTTGTTTTTTACTGCATTTTTCCTGTGTTTTTAAACTTTCTGTTTTTTACTGATTTTGTTTTTTACTGTTTTTTTAACTGTTTGTTTTTTTTACTGCATTTGTATAGAAAGTAACATCACATGAGACATTAAAGTGTGTTTCTGGAGCAGTGTGATGGTGTGATTATTATTCCCTTATTATTAAGTAAGAGTTGGCCAATAAAACGCTCTTCTCCTTGAGAAAGCAGACCTGAGACCGGTATCAGCCAGTGTTTCAGGCTCAGCTGCTGCATCTGAACAGAACTGAATTCAGGAGGTGAAGCTGGAGTGCACTGTGCTGGTGGTGAAATGGTGCCCTATTCCCTCAAAGTGCATTATGGGTATTGTGTATAGGCTAGGGTCAGGGTTTATAGGTCAGGGTTGTGTTAATGAACACTGGAGAGCTGTAATATGTTCAATACAACATAAAAAGGTTGGAGCTGTTACACAATGCAGAAGTGTAAATAATATTCTGTGTTGAGGCTTAGACAACAAAACAAAACCATTACAGAAGTTAAAATGTATTTTTCAAGGAGGCGAAGTGGAGGAGGTTTAGAGCAGAAACATTATGCCTAAAGTTTATCTTGTGATAAAAGTTCATATTGCAGGTTTTTTTGTGTGTTTTTTTGTTTAGTTTTGTGTACTTTATAAACTTGAACATGTTGTTTACATGAATACGTTACACAAATCAGAGCGCTGAACATCCTGCACTAGGCTCTGGGATCCGACTGCAGAATTACAGAATTACTGAACCCCTGAAATCGTGCCCTATGTAGTGAAGAAGGGTGTGACGTTTAGGACAGGACTGAATTTAGCAGTGTGGGGACAATCAGCAGAAGAACACCGGGGAGCTCAGAGCGTCCCACTGCCGGGTTACAGCAGCAGCAGCATGAGGACAATCAGCAGCAGAACAACCGCTTCCTACAACTAACTAAAGGTAAAAGGACCACCTCACTCTCCAGTTACTTCCCAGATAAAGTTTGTCAGATCAGTGATCTCACCAAGGAGAAGATGCAGACTCAGAAAATGGACAGCAGCTGCATGAAAGACTCAACCTTAAATCTGTTACAGACACTGATACAGACATTCTTCTTTACTGATACAGACTTTACTCCTGTACGTTGTACGTTTTTTGTCCCTATGATTTGTTTGGTGTGATATACTGTATTACTGCATGAATAGTGCTAGCTGTAATTCTCACATTAATCACTGGTTTAACTGAACAAAATGGCTTCCACACTCATTATTCAGCAGCACATAGAATAGCACTTGATCCAGCACATCCTGTTCTTTTACATTTCATTGTCTTATATCGAGCTCTGTCAGTTACTCGTGCTCAGATTAATGAAGCTGCAAGACTCTAAATGGAGGTGATGAAATCGTAATGTGTGTGCGGAATGTAGATTTTATCACAATTTTAATTCTCTATGTTGATGTGTGTAATTAATAAAATAAAGTCAGTGTTTGTGTTAATTCAATGTGCTCTGCTGTAAAGAAAACGTGCTCATGGTGAGAAGGATAATCTGACCTAGCACTCATCTGCTACACTTACAGAGAAACTTTAACTTCATTTATAATTTTATCCATAAACTATTCACTGCTCCAGATGAGTGAAGATGTGTCTCCTCTCATGTCCTCTGTGTGCAGAGAAAGCCTTTGGACTTTACAGTGATGATGTTATAAATTCATTAATATTGTCATATTTATGTATTTAATATTGTCCTTGAATGACATTCCATTGTGTTTCTGAGTGTGTGTTGTGGGCTATAACCTGGATATAGACTGGACAATAATAAACTTAGGAATGTGTTATAGAAAAATAATCCACAGCAGGTCATGTGATGTGAGTTACTGTACTGGAGTTACTGTTACCACGCTGAAGGTGATTATTTTCCTATAACAGCTCATCCTCAAGTGCTTTATTCCTCTTATACCACAGCAATTCACTAACAGTCATTTTTTTTTAATTGAAGTACAACACATCATACTTTAAATTACATTTAATGTTGTGGAACAACATTGAAACAAGGTAGTTCCTGTTCTCAGCTTTTTTTTTTAAATATGTATGTTTGCTTCTGAATCTTAATGTCCACAAACGTATGAGAGGCCCAAACTTACTAATGAGAGCAGGGTAGTGACACAGATAATGGTGCTTTAGCTTGAGAGAGTGCCCTGGAAAGGTGTGAGTTCTGAAATTAATCAGAGAGAAGGTTTAGATAGGCCACCTGATCTGAAGTCAGTACATACAGTTTGTTGCAGGAGTAATAGCAATGTTCTCAAAAGACAGTAGTTTTGTTCAGAATGTCCAGACAAGTTCCTTACCATCAATACCAAGTGACCGATGCATCTGCATAGTAAAACACTTTTCCTGAGTTACCAAAGGATTGAGTAACATTGCTGTGTCAAATGAAGCAACCCTACCCCTAAGCTGGCTGGCACACATGAAAGTACTTAAGCTGCTTGAATACTGACTCAAACTTGATCATCACTGCACTGTCCTTGTGATTCTTTAGTCTGTCCTGTAGACTGTTTTGATAATACTGGAGTGTCCTTGTAGCACCAGGTGACAAAGGATTTGACTAAAATATTTCTCTGTCAAAATCATAAAACCGACAAAAATATGTACTCCTAAAATTTTTCCACAAACCCACCAATACTGTGAGATCCTTAAATGAGCTCCAGCTATGGCACACAGCCCGCTTCTCAGAGTACGGCCATCCTTCACGACTGAACCAGTCTGCTCCAGCTCCTTAAGAACGCTTATCAACCAACTGAGAACTGCTTCCTATCAAAATGTTGAAAATTTGTTCTCTGCACAAAAACGCAAGTTGCACGTGATGATTATTTGATCTGTAATACGGAAGGATATCACGTAGAGTTAGATACACTGCATGCACCTGATGCACCTGGTCCCACTGGATTTACCACCTCAGCTGAATCTTGGTAGAGTATCAAGGCCAAAGATGATCCTTCAGTCTGAAATAATTCATTCTGTGAAACAACTTGTCCATCCCAAATATCTTCCACGAGAGCAGGGTTTGTTACACGAGAGGGAACTTTGTCATATTGTTTCCTGACAGACTGTGACTCGAATAAAGAGGTCAGTGTTTCTTTTAAGGGTTTGTATTTAGCAAAGCACGCTCTTCCAGAGTCATCTGAGCTTAAATATAAAAGCACTGGATCACAGTCTTCTGACGCCGTCTGTTCGTAAAAGCCTACTTCAGTCCTAAAGAAGATACTTTTGATGGTGGTGTCACCAATTCCAAGAAGTGTCAATTGCTCAGTCAACATAATAAACATATTCCCTGTTACTAGATCTGAATAACCTTTACTAATGATTAATTACATGGACTACTGATCCGTGGTGTCTGGCCTGAGTTCCTCGTGGTGAGGGGCTGATATCTGCTACACGTGCACGTGTAACTACTTTTTGATCTGCAGTTTTAGAATGTAATTAAGCAGGAGTGGTCCACTCATTTATTCTGTAATACGTGGAACACTTCATCAAATCAATTGGTGCACATCAATCTCTCTCCACACACTAGCACTGAACACAAAATGCTAATTAGCTAGTGCCATGTGCATCTGATAATAACACAAAACTCGCACAATTGCAACAAAGTCAGAGAAATCAAAACATCAGAGGCACCCAGACACCCTTTAGCTGTTCGATATAAACCCATAAAGTGAAAATGACAGGGGAATACACGTCAGTGCAGAAAGAGAGACATTACAACACCTTCTCGCCTCCTTAGCATGTGAGGCTGAACCCCTGCATCACTGTGGCCAACTCCTTTCAGTGTAGTTATGTAAATGTCACTGTATGACGTCATAAGCTTGGTGTCGTCATGGCGTGGTATTTGTATTCTGCAGTATCAGCGCTTTACATGTTTGCTTCTCTCCTACTCTCTGTGCTCACATACTGTATTTTAACACAGCCGAATTCCCAGTGAAGCTCTTCACATTTACACGTTTTTCTGTTTCTGTCGCAGAAAACGGAACGAGAATGAAACAGTGACTGAAACCCAGTTCATTAAGACTCTACAGGGAGACCAAGATACTGCTAAAATCCTGATTAATAACCGCGTCTGACTAAATCACCACACCCACACACACACACACACACACACACACACACACACACAGGTTCAGGGCATTTCAGCTGTATTTACATGTAAAATGATGACTGAGACAGGAAGTTAGAAGCTGATTTCCGTCCAGCCCCAAGCGGGACTTGTGTTCTCCATCAGCGGTGACTGGGCCTCATCTGCCCCCTAGTGGACAAACCTCTTAATGCTCCAGATACAAGATGAGACTCCCTGCGGAGGAAACACCGCCTGTAGCGACCTGGAGCGAGAACCGGTTCAATCCGGAGTGGCAGCTCATTAGCTATGCAAAGTTCCAGCGCTGTCATTGGCTGACCGTTTTACATTTACAGTTAGGGCATTTGGCAGACGTCCTTATCCAGAGAGACTTACAAAAGTTTTATTTCTGGGCTTAGAATCATTTCCTAATTCCTAATAAATAGATCATGACCCTCAAATAAATGTAGAGAGATTCACACAAATCAAAACAAATTCACAAATAAAGACAATGAGATCCTCGAATATATGTTAGGAGTTTCACAGAAATGAATTAAATTTGTAAATAAATAAAATGAGATTTGCAAATAAAAAAAATATTTACAAATATGTTTTTATGCCACAAACACAATTTTGTCTGCATTCAGTTGTAACTTCCTGTTGCACAGTGTCTCACACAACCCCACACTTGACGTCGTTAGAGAGGGAGGGATGGAGGGAGGGAGGGAAGGATGGAGGGATGGAGTATATAAAGCCTTCCAGGCGTCTTCCCGGACTGTCGCGCGGCCGCTCGGAGGAGTCGCAGCAGGTGAGTGTTTCTGATCATCTAACCGCATCTTGTAACAATTTGTTAAAGGAAACGAGCAACACCGGTCATAGACTGTTTATTTTAAGGGAATATGTGTGTTCTCATTGGTTCAAACCGGTAGCTCCTGAAAAGGTTCGGGGGTCTTTCACAACGATTCGTTTAGAGGATGTGAAGATGATAAAGGACAAAAAGACAAAACCAGACTAAAGACAGAGACAAGTTCAGCGCGAGACTGTAGCGGCGAGACCCTGTCTTAAAGGCGCATTAACGCTTAACGTGCTTCATGTACTACACACCGAGCAGGGACAAGCATTTCACTGAGAGAGAGGGAGGGAGGGAGAGGTAGAGAGAGAGAGAGAGAGAGAGAGAAACACAGAGAGAGAGAGAGAGAGAGAGAGACACACACAGAGGGAGAGAGAGAGAGAGAGAGACAGAGAGAGAGAGACACACACACACACACACACACACAGAGACACACACAGAGGGAGAGAGAGAGAGGGAGGGAGGGAGAGAGACACAGAGAGAGAGAGAGAGAGAGAAAAACAGAGAGAGAGAGAGAGAGAGAAAAACAGAGGGAGAGAGAGACAGAGAGAGAGAGACAGAGAAAGAGGGGAACAACGGTGGTGAGTAAGAACTCCAGCAGCTTTGAGCTTCAGCTGTTTGTTTGAGAAGTTGGCGATCCGCTTTTGATAATTTATTAATTTATCGAGCGCCAAAATTCAACACGGACTTGTTAGCGGAGTTTGCTGAGTTCTTGGGTGATGTGACTCCGAAATACCACAAGCTTCTTATACTCGGTGATGTTAATATTCATGGTTGCTGCGTGGGTGATCACTTAGCTAAGCAGTTTGCCCCTTTACTGAAAGCTTTTGACTTTCCTGCTGGGGTTAATGTTCCCACTCATAAGGGGCCATATACTCGACTTAGTGCTTCTGCATGGACTTGGTATCTCTGATTTAGAAGTCTGTGAGAAGGGATTTTCCCACCACAAGACTGTTATGTTTACTGTTTCCTGTCCTGCTGCTGCACCTATAGTCTCATCTCATCGCCGCCTTTCTCAGCGTATTACTCAGACTGCTAAAGACTCCTTTCTATCGATTTTTCATGGAGTGATGCCATCTATTGCTGATTTTTCCTGTGATGCTAGCGTCGAGGAACTCCTCTCCAGGTTTAACTCCACCTGCTCTAAGGTCTTAAATGCTGTGGCCCCTATAAGGAGTCTCGAGTCTAAAACCCGCTCTGAACCTGAACCCTGGATCGATGGTTCTATTCGTTCTCTCAGACGATGTTGTAGAAGAGCGGAACGAAAGTGGAAGGACAGGCTTCATGCTTCTTTTGAGATCTTAAAGGGTTTTCTTTTTAAATATCAGAAAGCAGTGAAAAAAGGAACTGCTGTAGACCAAAGACTCTCTTCAGCATTATTAGTGCTACTCTCAGCCCGTGGGCCTGTCCTTTTCCTGGGGCTTCTTCTCCATCATGTGAAGAATTTTTATTATTTTTTGATAGTAAAATCAGGGATCTCCGGCTGGGGATAACTCCCTCATCTTTTAACCCGTCTAACCCCTCCATCTCCACTGTCTTTTTTAGTTTAAACCAGTCTCAGGTTCAGATCTGCTGGAAATAGTTGAGCAGCTTAAGCCTTCGGGCTCGTCTTTGGATATTCTGACTGTTTAACGCATGCAGTAGTCTACCCTCTGCTTAAAAAACACAATCTGGACTCATCAGTTCTAACAAATTTCAGGCCTGTTTCTAATCTGCCTTTATCTCCAAGATTCTGGACAAAATTGTGTTTTCACAGTTACAAAGTTTTTCAGCTGATAACTCAATGTTTGAAACATTTCAGTCCAGTTTTCGTAAACGTCATTCTACTGAGACTGCGTTCTTGAAGGTTCTTAACGATATTTTAATATCATGCGATTCGGGTGATTCTGCAGTCCTGGTGCTGTTAGATTTAACGGCTGATTTCGGTACAGTCGATCACGCGGTTCTCACTGATTGGTTAGAACATTGCGTTGGTGTAAGAGGTGTAGCTTTAGATTGGTTTAAATCGTATTTTGCAAACAGGAGTTTTTCAGTCAGGATGGGTGAACATTACTCGAGTAATTCCTCTTTGCTCTGTGGGGTTCCCCAGGGTTCTACTTTGGCTCCTTTGCTCTTTTCTCTCTACATGCTCCCTCTTGGCTCGATTTTTAGAAAACATGGTTTGTCATTTCACTGTTATGCGAATGACACCCAGGTTTATTTGCTGTCAAACGCAGTTCTGCGGGTCTTGAGTCTCTTATAGCACGTTTGGCGGATCTGAAGGCCTGGCTTTCATTAAATCTTTTAGTTTTCAATGAAAAGAAAACTGAAATGATTGTTTTTAGTCCGTCTGAGTTTTCAAATTCCACAAAATTGGATTTGGGTGGGGTGTCTTTGTGCCTGAAACCATGGGTAAAAATCCTGGGTTTTATTTCTGATGATGGCTTAAAGTTTGACCGTCAAATAAATGCAGTTGTCAAAGCTTGTTTTTTTCAGCTGCGTCTGCTTTCTAAAGCAAAGCCTTTTCTCTCTTTTAAAGATTTTGAAAAAGTAATTCACGTTCTTATTTCATTCATTTTTATATTTTATTTTGTGCCAGGCAGCTTTATCCCGTTTGCAGCTTGTTCAAAATGCTGCGGCTCGACTCTTGAGTGGGGTGAAACAGAGGGAGCGTATTCCTCCTGTTCTACATTCACTACACTGGCTGCCTGTTCGTTTTACAGTGGACTTTAAAATTTTGCTCCTCGTTTACAAATGGTTGGGCCCCTACTGATCTCTGTGAGTTATTATCAGAGTATCAACCCACTAGATCCCTTCGGTCTTCCAACCAGGATCTATTGTCGAGGCTCAAGCGTCGGGGAGATCGTGCTTTCTGTATTGCGGCCCCCAGGCTCTGGAACACCTGGCCACTATCTATTAGACAAGCTTCTTCTCTTAATATTTTTAAGTCAAGGGTAAAGACATTTTTATTTTCTAAAGCGTATGGCTGATGGGATATTTGTATGTTTTTATAACTTTTCTGTTTGTTTGTTGTGTGTTTTTCTGTTTTTGATGACTTGCTGGAAAGCACATTGCTCAGCTGAAGTTGTAATTAATTGTGCTATATAAATAAATTGTCATTGTCATCATTCATTCATAACGATGAGATTGAACGCAGGCTCGCACGATATGGAAAGTTTACAAGCGGGATAAAAATGATTCCATTGGGATGCAGAAATGCGGCCTTGAAGCATGTGTCGTTCAGGAGGCAAGTGTTTATGTTTCTGAACGAGCCGGAGCTGGATGTGTCGTTTAAAGTGTGGCATGAGGGAAGAGCATATATGGTGTATGCAAATACCAGCTGCATGAAGTGTTTTCAGTGTGTGTGGGGATATCGGGCACAAGAGACTGGCATGACCACATAAGGCCCAGGTTAGAGAGGAGACTGAAGGGTCTGATATTACTGCTGCCGGGTCTGATATTACTGCCGGGTCCGATATTACTGCTGCCGGGTCCGATATTGCTGCTGCTGGGTCTGATATTACTGCTGCTGGGTCTGATATCACTGCCGGGTCTGATATTACTGCCGGGCCATTGTGATTTTTGTGAAAGAGGAAAATCTGGTTAATCGCCTAATAAGTAGCGGAGTTTGGGTAAGTGGTGATTAGGTTTGTGTCTCACCGCTTGCTACTCCCAGGACTAAAGTTATTATTTCCAATGTACCTCCGTTCATCAGAAATTAGGAAATTGAGAAGGGACTCGCAGGCTTCGGGAAGTTTGCAAGTGCAATCAAGATGATTCCACTTGGGTGTAAAAGGTCGGCTTTAAAGCACCTGAGGTCTTTTAGAAGAGAGGCTCTGATGTTTCTGAATGAAACTGAGTTAGACGTGTCTTATCGTGTGTGGCATGAAGGGAAGCCATACATGATTTACGCCAGCACAGGTATATGAAATGGTTTGAGTATGGAGATTTAGGCCATGGATGGCTTGCTTGTTCACATAAAGCTGGTAGTAGTGGAGATACAGGGAGCAATGTATCCAAGTCAAGTGCAGTTTCTGAAATTAGTCGATCTAAATCTGATCAAGAACAATCTCAGATGACAAAACATAGTGGTGAACATGACCTAGAGCTGAGTGATGATAGTACGAGGAATGAAGAAATAATTATTGAAGGGCATGTACAAGCTGCTGAAAACACTGTAAGAACAGATTGGAAAAGAGGAAGTGGTTGACCAAATGAAAAGGAAATGAAAGAGGTTGAACAGGTTAATGTGGAACAAAGCAGTTGTCTTCAAGTCGTTCTGAAGTGGGGAATGATGAAGATGTGATGGAGGATGTTGCGTTTTCTGATATCACTGAAGTTAGATCTCAAGTTGATGATTTGTATACACTGCAGGAGATTAATGAGTTTGGGAATATGGGAAGACTGTAGAGGTGAAGAATTTTTTCCCAGATCTGGATAAATTTATGGCCTCAGTGGTAGTGTTACAGCGTACAGCAAGTTACGAGGCTTTAAGTAAAAAAAACAGCTATGTGCTGGACATTGTTCAGGAATAGACAGGTTACCGGGTGAGTTTTACCAGAGGTTTTGGGCAGTTTTGGGGAAGGATTATCATGAAGTATTATTGGAATGCCTCAGAAGTAAGATACTTCCAGTTAGCTGTTGGTGTAAAGTCCTTTCCCTGCTGCCAAAAAAGGTGATCTGGGGCTCTTAAAAACTGGAGGCCAGTTTCTTTGCTCTGTGTGGACTTCAAGTCAAGTCAAGTCATGTGACTTTATTGTCATTTTAACATGTAGAGCTACATTCCTCCAGGATCATGGTGCTACATAAAACAACACAGAACTACAAGAGACTACACATTTCTACATAAAGTGCACGTGCAAACATGCAAACAGCACAAGACCGTACAATGGCTACCAAAACAGGACAGAAGTTAGTGTCCATGGACGGGAGGTGTAAGCAGATCAGACTGAGCATCTGATGAATGTCTCTCGGCTTATTTCTTGGGGCTTGTGCAGGTGCTGGTGTGGGGACCCTACTTGCTGCCTGGGCATAGCTGAGGCTGCCAGGGTCCTGCTGCATATGCTGGGTGCAGGGTGTAGGCAGGAGGGGCTGTGCTCTGTTTTGATGGCTGTGGTTGGCGTGAAGGCGTGACAGCAGGCTTGGATGGGAAGCTAGAAGAGGACACACTGGTTTTGAGGGCTTCTTTGCTGGTAGGGAGCGCTGTTGTTTTGACGAGGGTCTTTTTGTAAGTCCCGTGTGGTTCTTCCCTGGTCAGAGTCTCTCTCTCTCTCTCTCTCTCTCTTTCTCTCTCTCTCTCTCTCTCTCTCTACCTATCTATCTATCTATCTATCTATCCCCCCCCCCCCCCCCGCTCCCTCTCTCTTGGACACTGCTGCGAGCACAATCACAGATTTTACTGACTGTTACTGTGAGGAAGCTCTGATCACTGTGTCCACACACAAACTAGTAAAGTGTGTATAAACTAGTAAAAAGAGGCTGTGAGAGGGAGAGAAGTC
>JAKKZN010000024.1:125964-129317 GCA_033441825.1 Pangasius elongatus
CTCTCCGTACACATCTCCTCTCCTGTTCATGGCGAGGTAATACCCGGTGGTCAGGCTCCGTATGGCCACCACTCCCACATCCACAGACATGATCTCCAGAATAGCTGCACACACACACACACACACACACACACACACACACACACACACACACACACACACACACAAACACTGATCAGAGTGTGTGATGATGTCCTGCTATCTGTGTGTGATAACCTCAGCAGTTTTGGTTGTGAACCTGGGGGGGTCTTTGATCTCTCTCTCTTACACACACGCACACACACACACACGCACACACACACACACACACACACACTTTCTGTGTAATGTCTATTCTCCGCTATCACCACTCCTGTGTGTGTGTGTGTGTGTGTGTGTGTGTGAGAGAGAGAGACAGGGCCTGGAACACCAGACATCCGGCCAGCATTCTGGTGTGTGTGAGTGTGTGTGTGAGATCAGAGGTTCTCCATGCTCAGTGTGCTGTAAGTAAATGTTGTGTGTCATTAACAGTTTTTCCATAAAACTCTGCCAACTTTTCACAGCCAAGACGAGTGTAACAACAAAAACATCTCTCTGTGTGCGTGTGTGCGTGTGTGTGCGTTAATTATAACATATTTGTTTTCCCTCACACATTCCTTAAAGTCTCAAACATGAAATGTGCTTCTCAGCACAGATAATAACTATATAAGCTTCTCTGGAGGCCATTTTGAGAACCGCAGCGCTGGCGTTATTACACACACTAATTCATTAATAACTATTACATCACACTGCTGCTGCTGAGTTCTGCATTCTGATTGGTCAGAAGGTGTGGATTAGTTTTCTACAACAGCAGCTCTGACAATGGTGCAGCTGCAAATCAAATATAAAAATATTTACAATGAATGCGCTCCTGTTATTGTTGCTATAGTAACAGCTCATTCACAGGGACGTGTACAGCAGACACTCCACTGACAAAAACGGATTAATGGAAGGAGTCTCCAGTGTCAGCGCTTTGCAACAGTCAGAGGTGAAGCTGTGACTTTTCTGGCATCTTCAGGACAGAGGAGTTTACGCTTCTTTGCGGTTTCTCTGTAACATGCGTAACAAGCTGCAGGTTTTTTATCTTATTAACATCAAGAGAGAGAATAAAGAGCGGCTAGCGAGGGAACGACTGTTTATAGCTGCTGTAACGTAAAAGTAAAGTTACAGAAAATGTAACTCTAAATGGATAAAACATATAACATTCATTAATAAATAAAAATTGTAATCGTTGGTAAGTTGCTGTGATGTAAGAGGAATAAAACACATGGGGTCGTGCTGTTAGAGGAAAATAATCCGCTTCCTTTGACTGCACGGGTTTCGGTGGCGCGCGCGGGATCGTGTCAGAGCAGAGGTGCTGAGTGAGCGCGTGCGGGTTGATGTGTGTGGAGGTGACTCACTGTGCGCGTCGTGTTTGCTCCCGGTGCCGCTCACGCTCCCGGTGCCGTCTATCCGCAGGAACAGCCTCTGGAAAGAGTAGAGCTTCCGGCGGCGCGTGTCGCCCTGCAGGTGAGGGTAACTGCGCGCGCGCCGTGCCGGTGCAGCGGAGATGGAGGAGCTCGAGCTGGAGCTGTTGTTGTTGTTGGTGGTGGTGGTGGTGATGACCGGGAGCGCGTGCTGAGGGTCTCGCGCGCTGCGGCAGGTGACGGTGCGCGCGCCTATCAGCGCCATCACGAGCGCCGCGAGCGCACACAGCGACCAGCCGCTACTCGCGCTCCATGTCACCCTCATCACTGCGGCGCACCGGGGGGAGCATGACTGCGGAGAGAGCACACACACACACACACACGGGACTGCGTAAACTCATTTCAGGAGAAAGTCTCTAAAGCGTGCTAACTTGCCAAGAGACGTCACTGGCTGATTTGCATATTCATTTGTGTCGTCATGATCATTTGCATATAAGAATGTGTTGCCTGAAGGAGGAGGCTTTGTCTGAAGCCGGGCATAGAACAAAACACATTGCATTTTATTTCTTATAGAGAGAAGTCGTGTTTGGTCACGGCACCACAAACAGTGTACATGTTTACAAGTTTAAAACCGTGTACGTGTCACTTCCTGTGGCGCAGCGGGGTGAGGACGCAGTAGCTGATATCTGTTAGACGTCAGACCTCGGTGCAGGTCTCAGCCTTGATCCCAGCTTATCACGTCACACAGGACAGCGTCCATGTCTTTTATAGACCCCCACGTTTCCTCTGTGTGTGTGTGTGTTTGTGTGTGTGTGTGTGTGTGTGTGTGTGCTGATCCTTCACAGAGTCTGTGTGTCTCCTCAAACACTGCTATCTTATCTAACACTTCCTTTGTAGTGCGTCTTCTCTCTAAACGGACAGAGCATTGTCCTGCTGTCTCGTCTTCCTCTCTAAATTACTGCTACTTTATTGTCATTTCCTCACACACACACACACACACGTCTTTCCACATCCTCCATTATGTGACTGATGCACATGTAAGAATAATCCACAGCAGGGTGGTGTGATAAAGCGGAGTTACTGTTGCTATGTTGTAGGTGATTATTTTCCTCTAACAGCACGTCCCCAAGTGTTTTATTCCTCTTATGCCACAGCAACTCACCAACAATTACAATTCTTTACTTTTCATAGAACGACATGTCCTACATTCTTTACCGTGTATAGTTAATAAGCATGACAGCTTCAGGCGGTGGTTTATCGGAGAAAAAGCAGAGCGAGAGAGGTTTATTACTGCACCGTGTCCCTGACTCACAGAGAAACCTGTCCCAGGCAACACTTCAACAATTAACAACACACTCTTCTCATCACAGCATTTATTAATATACATTAATGTACACATGAACAACAGAGCCATAAAGTTCAACATGATAGATTTACTGTGAACAATTCAGCAAGAAAGACTCAGTGTAAAGCGAAAAGTGATTCAGAAAGAATGATTCAGTATGAAATTAAAAATGATTCAGTATGAAAGATTCAGTAAAAAGAAGATTCAGTATAAAAGATTCAGTATGAAAGATTCGTTATAAAGATTCGGTAAAAAGAAGATTCAGTATAAAAGATTCAGTATAAAAGATTCAATATAAAAGATTTAGGATGAAAGATTCGTTATAAAGATTCAGTAAAAAGAAGATTCAGTATAAAAGATTCAGTATGAAAGATTCGTTATAAAGATTCGGTAAAAAGAAGATTCAGTATAAAAGATTCAGTATAAAAGATTCAATATAAAAGATTTAGGATGAAAGATTCGTTATAAAGATTCAGTAAAAAGAAGATTCAGTATAAAAGATTCAGTATGAAAGATTCGTTATAAAGATTCAGTAAAAAGAAGATTCAGTATAAAAGATTCAGGATGAAAGATTCAATATGAAT
>JAKKZN010000024.1:172926-175426 GCA_033441825.1 Pangasius elongatus
TATACACACTCATTGTGAAAGGTACGTCTTCCGGGTTAAAACCATGTCATATAGTAGTGTTAGTGTGACTTACTGGACATTTAACACTGCAGTTACTAGTGGAAATATTCATCTGTACAATGGATATTAAAACTTTACACACCCACATCCCCATGGATCTAGAATGTTTTTGACAGAAAGAGAAGGAAAATATTGCCAAGTCACGATGTGCCACGCTGATGGACCAAAAAGACTGAGGGGTGTAAAAATAAAATCAAAAGCTGCTCCAACAAAGTATTAGTTTAGGGGTGTGTATACTTATGCAACCAGTTTATTTTAAGTTTTTTAGTTTTCCTGTTTCTGATTGTTTTTCACTGAATTTTTATATGTTCTGACATGATTTATCTTGGTTTCCTTTTTTTTTACATCACAGAATCTGCCATTTTAATAGGGGTGTGTAAACTTTTTATATCCATTGGAAGTCTGTGAAAAGGAAGATTGTAGAGAATTACAGAAAGCTGAGTCTTATTTCTATGTAGCTGTAAATGTGTGTGTTTAGCAGCACTGGGCTAATAGTTGATCCTGTAGGCAGGTGGTGTGTGTCCAAGCTGTCCAAATGAACTCCATACACATTTCACTGTTGCACTGTGTTTGTACACTGCATTAGTTGCCCACAGTTTGAGGATCATTTTCTTATGATATTATGAAAAAGACAACGTGGATTATTTACTGTTTAACAGCCAGGAGCCATCAGCTGGCGCAGATTCTCATTCTGTGCTCTTAATGAAAAACCTTAATGACAACAAACATAATAAAACCAGAATGAAAACATTACCAAGTAATACAGGAGGCATTGGTGAACATCCTCATGAGTCAAATGAGCCAAAGTTTGCGTGTTTATCGTGTTTTAAGCAGCGGAATGTCCGGGTGCACTTAAAAGTGATGTCATGAAGGTCGTTGTTGAACCACTGTAGGCTCTGGGGTGGAGTTATGTGTACGTTGGTGGAATGGGGCGAGCTCTAGGAGTAAAGAACATTCAGATCTTATTCAACTCCAACTACATAACCCTACATAACCACTAGAGACGTACTCTTGTCAAATTTTGACAGATCATACCAAATGTACCTTTAACGTCACACTTTGTGTGTGTGTGTGTGTGTGTGTGTGTGTATGTAACAGTGGTCCAGCCAGAATCAGAAGGAAAGCCGATGAGTCCCTTGGCACTTGGAGTGATAGTGGGGATACTGCTGCTGATCGTAATTATAGTGGGAGCAGTGTTAGTGCTGAAGAATCGGCATGTAAAGCGTCTTGAGCAGGAAAAAGCAGACCTGGAGGAATCTGTAAGTAATGAGGATGAGCCCCATAGTGTTTTGTGTGTGTGTGTGTGTGTGTGTGTGTGTGTGTGTGTGTGTGTGTGTGTGTGTGTGTGTGCAGCTGTGAAAGGAGGATGCTAGAGCTTAATGTTCCAGAAAAGTTGCTATCACAGAGACAACTAGGGCTACAAAAATGAATGAATGAATATAACAATGATAAATATTTTGAACAATATTCAGTAGACAAACTACAAGTGTGATTTGACCTACGCAGTGGTGCGTCCTGCGTCTCACCACGCTTCCACTTTTTCAGGCTGGTGATGTGGAAGTGCAGTAAACTGCTCAGAGTTTTTGACAGTACAGTAAAAATCACACCAGCACTGAAGGAATGGTTAACTGTTTCATCTTCAAATGTTTACTAGCTGTAAATGCACTCAGCCTTCTACATGTAAACTGATTTCCTCTGAAAACACACTGAACATGAGTGTCTGTTTAGTTTCTCTTTATAAATCTACAATCACAATGTTTATATTTGATATATATTTTACAGATTAAACTAAATGAACCAGTGACGGAGTTGGATAATTCCCGGCAGAGAGCGAACAGTGATGCAGAAGTGGCACAGTGGATGAGGCAGATGCTAAAGGTGGACACACTCATACAGCAGTACAAAACTGAATCAGTGAAAACATCTCAGAGCTGGACGAGTCTGAACGACATCCCAGTGGTGGAATTGTTGAAGAGGAAAAAGGCAGAATTGGATGAGATTTTACAGGGCAGGGAGATCTCGGCACAGGACACAATCGGCCAGTGGTGGAGTCTGAAAAGGCCAGAACTGATCGCAATCATAGAGCGCTGGGAAAAGTATGACGCAGAACTGGACCAGATCATCCACGGGGAACAATGTTCTAGCGCACAAGAACTGAGACATCAATAGGAACAGTATGATCATTATGAACAGTATGATCAGGGAAGCCTATTTCAGGTTTGATCTGCACTGCACTAGTATATTTTTGCCATGAAATCCAGGGAGTCAGATGCAAGTGCAGTGTGTCTTTAATAGTTAAACAACTAATAAACAAACAGGACAGGAAAAGACTAGAGCAAATAAAGGACTACACTAAGGCAAGTCAAGGCAAACTCAACATGAAAACAAAAGCTGCTTGTGGTGCAAATACAACACCATAACAGTAACAATACAACATGAT
>JAKKZN010000024.1:182926-186668 GCA_033441825.1 Pangasius elongatus
TGGGAATACTGAGAAGAGTTAAAACTAGGAACTGCTGGAATATTTACAACAGGGAACACTAGGAATGTTTTAAATGAGGAAAGAGTGAAAATGTTTAAAACACTGGGAAAACTGAGAACATTTAAAACCATGAGCATTTAAAACTAAGGAACACTGGGAATATTCAAAACAGGGAACACTGGGAATATTTTACATGACGGGACACTTGGATTATTTAAAACACTGATAGTGCTGAGGGACAAGCAGAGAACCCTTAATGATTTAATGAATCCGTAAAGAACCCCTTAGCTTAGGGAACATTAACAAGTGTGGAAACTCGGAACTCCTGAAGTCTAGTGATGACGGAATGTACGGAACTCCTGGGGAACTTAGGGAATAAGAACACTAAACACTGACGAGGTTTGAAAACCCGGGGAACTCTGGGTTCTGGAAAAATCTGCAGTTCCAGTCTGAAGTGGAAATAAATATCTGCTGCGTTCCAGACAGCTCTCCTGAGTCTCGGAAAACTCCGGAGATCTACGGTTGACAGTTAGGGTTCTACAGAGTGGATCACACACACACACACACACACACTCACACACACACACACACACACACACAGTAATATAAATAAACCAATAAAGCTACAGGAAACAGTGACATCCTCTATATACACCTCTTACACCACCATCTCTTTATTTATTAAAGAATGACGTAATAATTTTTATCCAGTTATAGTTACATTTAACGAGTTAGTTCCTGTTCTCACTTACGCTACAGAAGCTACAAACAATCGTTTCTTCTTTATTACCACTGACTGTTACAAAGCGCTGACACTGGAGACTCCTTCCATCAGTGCTACATAAACATCTCTGCACTTTAGGAAAACATCGTCTCTCTCTCTCTCTGTCTGTCTCTCTCTCTCTCTCTGTCTTCTCTCTCTCTCTCTCCCTCTCTCTCTCTCTCTCTCCCTCTCCCTTTCTCTGTCTCTCTCTCTCTCTGTCTGTCTCTCTCTCTCTGTCTCACTCTCTCTCTCTGTCTCACTCTCTCTCTCTCTCCCTCTCTCTCTCTCTCTGTCTCCCTCTCTCTCTCTCTCTCCCTCTCTCTCTCTCTCTGTGAGTGAGCCGTTGCTATAGAAACGATAGTGTATTAATATTAAATGTAATATAAGCCTGCGCTGCTGTTACAGAAGACTCATCAACACCTCCTGACCAATCAGAGCGCAGAACGTTTTTATAATAGTTATTATTATATTATTATCATTATTATTAAAACTTATAGAAACTATATAGTAAACAATAATAATAAACTAAATAGACTAACTGTAGAGAATAAAGCTTTAGAATTATTCATCTCTCCCTGTTATTAGTGAAATCATTCAGACTCTCATTAACATTAAATTATAATAATATAAAATATAGTTCTATAAATGTAATAATAGTGTAATGTACATATTAATAACGGAAATTATGATGATGATGATGATGATGATGATTATAGCTGAGTGTGAGTAAAGTGCTGTTACTGTAGACTGTACTGTCTGAAAGTGCCGCTCGTGCAGGAGGAGGGATTTTGTTGACATGGCAACTCTGCCGCCGCCCCGGATCCGGTTTGCCCTCATTACTGCACCGGAGGGGGAAGACAGGGAGACGGAGACGGTTCGGCTCTTGTGCACGCAGCAACCAAACCGCGCAGGCCTTTGGACCGGATTCACTTCGCTTCCTTCCGCAAATCAGAGCGACTGAACTTTAATTCGAACTTCAGCGCCGTTTCCGGTGAGGAGATTATCACGCGCCGGGACGCGAAACTTTACCTCTGCACTGCCCGCGTTTCAGCTGCATCTTTCCGCTGTCACCTTCATGCTCTGACTTTTTCTTCTTCTCATGAAGCTAAACAGAACGCATCTGAGAAGTGCGTGTGTGTGTGNGTGTGTGTGTGTGTGTGTGTGTAAACCGGAGTGTAGTGTGATGGCGCAGCTCCGTTAACGGATCGTCAGCAGCGGACACTTGAACAGATAAAAACAAACCCGAACGCAAACAAACACTTCAGAAGTGTAGTCAGTGTTTGTGAGGCGGCGAAAGAAGCGCGTGACTGTGTGTTTGTGCGCGTGAGTCGGGCTGTTATGGAGGCTCGGTTCGGCTTTGGCGGAATTTTCGATTCTTCGTTCCGAATGATCCGTTCGCACGGCGCGCGAGACAGCGGAGCGGCGGGAGAAGTTGTTCCGCTGGTGGAGATGTGGGACAGAGAGTGGAGAGACGCGCGCGGGACTAGTACCAGCGGCGGAGGAGGCGGAGGAGGAGCGGCGCGCTCTGTTACGGCGGCGCTCGCGCGGGACGGTAGGGAGCCCTCGAGTTGCACGGAGGCTCGCGCCGCCGCCGCCACGCTGAGCGAGCTGCTCTGCTCGGACACCGGATACAACACCAGCGACAACCACAGCGCCGCTCCGAGAGCACGCGGCAGCGGTGGTGACACGAGCGCCGTCCCGAGCGGCTGCTGCTGTTCCGGTAGCACCGGCACGACCACCACCACCAGCACCACCACCATCTCGGAGACGGCGCGCGAGCTGTGCAAAGCCGTGTCCGTGTCGCTGGGGCTGGCCATGGACACGCACGCGCACCACGACGGGAACAGGAGCTCGGACTTTTTCGAAGTGCGCCGCAGGAAGGAGGAGGAAGAGGAGCGGAGCGACGACAGGAACAGAAGGAGCAGCAACAGCAGCAGCGGCGCGAGCGCAGGTGGAGGTGCAGGTGGCGCCGCAGCGGGACGTGAGGAACGCGCGCCACACGTGCACGGCGACAGCAACAAACTGCTCGAGATGTTCAAAAGTGTCGGCGAGGAGGACATGATGATGATGATGATGATGCAGATGGACAAAGCTCGCGCGCAGCACCAGGCGGCGGTGATAGCGGAGAATTCGGAGTTCGTACCGGGCGTCGCGAGCATGATGAGTTCCAAAAGCGCGAGCGCGGCGGCGGGTTCGTCCTCTTCCTCTTCGTCCTGTCAGTTCCAACAACAACAACAACAACACGACGCGCAGGGCAACTTCGAGCTCGCGCCCCCCGTGTACGACAGGTACGGTGATGATTACTACTACTGGCCGCGCTACAGCAGCGTGCGCGTGAAGTCCGAGTCCGTGCCGCCGCCGGTGAGTCGCTACGGTCACGGCGCTGCGCAGTACGGGAATCCCGCGTGCACCGCCTCCGCCGCCGGGCTGGACGCGCCGCTCATCTGCAGCCCGTACGAGTACGACTACGGCGCGCGCACCGGACCGGGACCGGCTCTCAGCGCCGCGCACGAGCCATGGTACCACCAGAGCGGCACCGTGTTACCCCGCGTGTCATATCCCACCGCCACGTGCATGAAGAACGAAGTCGGAGAATGGCTGGATGTGGGCACGATGCAGGAGGGCAGGTGAGTACCCGGGTTCTACACATCTCTCTCTCTCTCTCACACACACACACACACACACACACACACACACACACACACACACACACACACTCTGAGAGGTTCTGCAAGTTCTAAAAGCTGCTGCAGGCTCAGAAATAAAGATTAGTGTAGGGGGCTAGAAGTGCACGTGAGTGTATATCATATATCATATATATACAAGCACACACACACACACACACACACACACACACACACACACACACACACACGGATGACGCTGTCACTGCTGTGGTGAATTTCAGTACGGAGGCCTGCAGGGACAAACCCGTCTCTCCTCACCGTTAAAGGCACAGCCGGAAAGTTTACTTCCTGT
>JAKKZN010000024.1:214345-224945 GCA_033441825.1 Pangasius elongatus
TACTGGGAGGAGAGAGATGTAGAGATCGCTCAGTCGCCTATGCCACCCGAGTTCAACAATCGGAAAGTAAAGGTACTCGCTAATCGCAGTGTTGGTGCACAGTGAGGTGTTACTGCAGATTCATCAGCTTCTCAGCACAGTAACAATTTTTGGCCTCTTGCTACATCAATATGAGGGACATCTGAAAATTTTTGCCACATGTTCCTGAGAGAAAAGTCGATTCATCAAAGGGGGAAAAGACGCAGCATGTGAAAACCACAGTTGCTTCTGGTAGCAGTTACTTTCACTTCACTGTGATGTTCTCTAGACTCACTGTCACCCTTGTGAGCTAGTAGAAAAGTTCTTTTTAGCCATCCACATGAGGGACACATCATTAGCATCTTTAAAAAAAAAACAACTGTCATTCAAGGGTCTGAGAGCAGTGAGTGATAGATAACAGGATTACAGATGCGTTTCAATTTTACATTGTGTTTAATGAAACAGAACCGTTTAGAATGAATAACTGGCCAGTTTTTAAACAAACCCCATCAGACTATCAGAGAAGATCACCTGCTCACTGTAATGATCTTTCAGCTTTCATTCCCTCCTTGTGTGTGTGTGCAGATCCTGTGTAACGATTGTCAGAACCGCTGTACTGTAGATTTCCACATTTTGGGGATGAAGTGCAGCGGCTGTGGCTCCTATAACACCTCGCAGGATTGAACCAGCTTCTGATCAACAACAAACCGAGCCTAAAATACATCAGTTCCACTCCTCTCATCTTTTCCTCCAACTTCTCATCTTCTGTTCCCTTCTTTCTACCTCCTTTCTCTGTCTTTCCAACAGCTCCATCATTAACCAAATCATCCTGCTCAGCCTAAGATGGAGACCTACACTTCTTTTTCTTCTCCGCTTCCTGCTCACCAATGTTTGATGTCAGTGCTCTGTTTTATATCATTATTTCTTCACAGACTGTAGTTTTGTTTTTTGTTTGTTTGTTTTTTTTTGTGAAAGATGTGCGAGCATTGATGCTTTGGGACAATGGCTCGCCAAAACTTCATTTCTGTATTTTATTTCTGAGTTTGTGTTTTTCATTCAGCTCCATTGTTCTCGCTCTGTAGTAGATGATGCGATGTTATTTCTTCTGCCTTAGAATGAAAGAAAGCATCATGTTGCAGTCATGATGGCACAAGTTTCACATAGGGCTGGCTAATAACATTTACAATATGTGCTGTATATAAAGTGTGTGGAATTAAATCACAGGGATCCAGCCTTCTATTGATATCAGTTCCTTGGAGTCAGTGCTGCTAATAAAAACAAAAAACAAAAAAAAAACATAAACTTAAGCTAACTGTGTAGTTATTATTATAAACTCATCTCCAGTGAATAAACTAACCAACTTGACACGGGGACGCAACAACTAAACCGTACAGATCAGTAATGGACTTTACTTCATGTACATTTAGACCTGTACGTTCCATTTTATAATGGTTTGTCAGGGTTTCCTGTAAGGAACATCTAAAGGAGGTCATTTTGAACATAACTCATCCCTGCGTTTTAGGGTTCTTCAATCCAGAATTTTAAAAATTTTAAAAAGATCCATACCAGAAATCTTCCCTGCTGCAAAAAAAACCAAAACAAAACATAGAAACCATCACAGAATTTCTAGTGGTTTCCACTACAAACTATCAGCTGTTAACCATTAAAACCATTACCGCAAGGTTTCCATTACGTAGTAGGACGTTTTAGGGACGTAGGTCCTTAATGGTATCCATTAGACATAACATGCCACCAATAAAAGGCAACAAATTACCGGTAGAGACCGCCAGGGACCATTAGAGTTTCCATTAACACCAATACAATTCCCATTATAACCATTTAACCCATTACAGTTTCTGAGGGTTTCTATTGTTTTTTTTCCTGCAGGATGATGAAAATTGTAGAAGCGTAGAAGTGTTAAGTGATAAAAGAAGCAGGTGTTTATGTTGTTTCACACATTCTGTGTTAAATTATTCAGTGTAAATAAAGTAAACGGTATTTTTATTCAATGTCATTATGATTGTGAGGTAAATAAAGAGTGGAATCTTGAGTTAGAAAATTAGCCACCTGATTAGCTCGATGCTTGGATTGGGGTTTGACTCACAACCAAGTTGTTTTGGATTAAAAACATCTGGGAAAAAAAATAAATGTACGTGTATCTATATAGAATTAAAACCCTTTAGATTACTGAGACATATTGTGTCAGGTCCTCATGCTAGGTGAAGCATAATCCTGTCAGGAAAATAAAGGAGATAACGCTACTTTTCTTGTTTCTCCTAACATTAAAGGTGAGTTACATTAACATTAGAGACAGCAGAACACTTACAAAACCTCTCAACACACGATATTTCTATCATTATGTATTTATTTGTTTACCGTTTTAATATTCATATTACAATGTGTTAGCCCGGATGCTAACAAACCATCTCTACTGAAGTCTATGGGACAAAATGGCGGCCGTCGGTTTCTTTTCCCTCGTTTTCATTCATTCATTAGTAGTTTAATGTCCCTTTAATTCGTTTCAGTTTGTGAGATGGTTAAATGTGTATAAATATTTGCTATAGCTTATAGTCTTTATAGTTCGTATCCATGATGTGTTTATGACCAAATTGCACAAGCCATGCTAAGAGCTAGCTTTCTGTTGTTTATGTAAATATATTAAGATATCACAAGGACTGTTCATAGCTAGTTAAATTGCTTTAAGTTCAAAATTTGACTTGAGAGCCTTTAGAAAAGGTCTGATTTTTTTTTTTAAATATATATTATATACTTATTATACAGCACTGGTTATTAATCTTTATAGCTATTGTTATCAAATATTAAGAATTGTGTTCCTTCACCAGAATCTGAAATGTGAGGATCACTGCCAGGGACTTGAACACAAACTGCAATAAAAAATTAAACTCTCAGCTCATTTAGTGCTTTACAGACTTTTTATAAGTCATTTCCTTCCAACACTACAGCAATCACTTGTAAAACAACCACAATGTGCTTAATTTCCACCCATTATAGCCTAGTTAAAGTCATCCGTTGTATGATCGTGCTAGTTCCTGATCACCTCTGGGCTTTCCTGGTTTTAAAATGATTATGATCGACAATTCTGCATTATCACTTCATTAATATAGAAAATATACTGAAACCTTAATGCCATTCCAGTCCTGGGAAGAAGGCATGTGTTCCTGCTGGAGAATCTGAACTTCATAACCTCCTCTCAGACATGAGCAGACAAATTCCTTCAACCATATTATATTTAAGTTTGCCAGTTATATTTCCTATTGAAATTGGACAAAATGACACCTGTACATTTTACTGACTCCAGTATGCAGCCGTTAAATATTTAAGATTTAACCTCTTAATTAAAAGGTGTTCCTAATACCTCTTACTGGAACACACATTTTCTGTAGGTAATAGAAGAACATTGAGTGAAGATGGTGCACATTATTCAAGGGTTTAGATCTACAGGGTGGTTTAAAATGTTAACACTTATTGGCAATGTTTTTCTTTACAGTACTGTTGTCATTTGTTGGTGAAATGGCTACCAGAAGAAAAGCTGAAGTTTGGATGGAGGTGTTTCAGTCCCCAACAATGGGTTTGCAACAAACATCAAGCGCATTTTTAGTGCACTGTTGAACAAACCTTAACTTTGCATGAGCAAGTCTGCCAGAACCAACATTTCAGCCAAACTAACACAAACATGTCAAATAAATTTCAAAGCAGTGCTCAAACAGCAGCAACTTTATTTCACACTAAGACGCTGCACAGGAAAGCTCGACATGACCTAATCCCCTGATGACATCACATCCTGTGGCTGAGAGGAAATCAGAGTTAGACTGAAAGCACAAACACACCAGCAGAGAAGTTTGAGAAAATCAAGTTGTTTTTTAATCTTTAGCAGACCTCGGGGTTCTCGGGATCTGTTGACCTGCTGTTCTTTTGTGTGGGCGAGGTCTCGGCTCGGGGCGACAGATCTCTCATACTCGTTTCCCTCACGATCGGTCTTGCTTGCCTGCAAACACACACTTGTTAATCGTTTTGACTGGTGTTGATCACAACCATACCTTCTGCTTAAAGCTAGTTTTAGACTTTGTGATTTAAGATTATTCTCGGTCACACTGTATAAGATCCCAATAAACTCTGTTCTGAATTATAATCATTTAAATTATATTAGGAGTTTAATTAAAGGTATAAGAGAAGCTGAACTTCAATATATAAGAGACAAAATTATTTGCACTGGACATATGTAACCAATTTAAATGTTTCAGTTTCTTGAAAAAACTAGGCAAAACAGCACATTTAAAATTTGGTTTCATGATTTAATTTCCTTTAAAAGACGAAAAGGATTTATCAAAATAACAGAAGCAAAATGAAAAATCATTGGATGTTACTGCTTTTGCATTATTACTACCAGTGACTACTACTATGACTACCAGTAGAGTTGATTATCGTTGTAAAAGTACAGATTTTACCTGCGATGCTCTCAGAACCTGTATTAACTAATTAGTAAGTGAATTATGCAGCAGATAATTAGCTGTAGCTTCATCTACCGCTGATTTGCAGCCTTCTTCTTCTGTATAATCCCAACGATCACGCCAAGGATGATGACTCCGACAGCCAACCCCACGGTGGCGTAAATGACCGGCCCCTGCATCATCCCTCCAACCTCATGCTCGCAACGCTCTCCTCCGTAACCCAACACACACTCGCAAGTCATCTGTCCATCCAACAACACACACTCGCCGTTCCCGTTACACAACCTCGTCCTACACGATTCAGAGTCCACGCCTTCCACCTTAATGTCGTCCAAGTCAGGCCTGAGAGATTTAGGACTGTCCACGGGAACATCAGGAACAAATGGATGAGAGGATTTTGGAGACACATTACTACTGGAGCCTCTGTTCTTGAATAAAACAGGGCCATCAGAAGCTCTTGGTGGAAGTGGAGATGTAGAGCTGGGACGAACTTTTGGTTCAACACCCTCAGCAGATTTAGGTTGGTCTTGGACACCTGAAACCAAAAGGAGAAAAAGAAATCTTTTTAGGACAAATTTGGATTAAATGCCCAGATCAAAAGTACTTTTCAGATCCATCTTAAAAAAAAAAAAAAAAAAAAACCTTCACATTTCTCCATGCTTCATTACACTAGGAGACAAGTGATAATGAGACAGGACAGCCCTCAGTAAAGACTGTAAAATAGTATTTAAGACCTTGGCCAGATTTCGTAATATTTCAACACCAAGTTCTGAAAAACTTTTCCTCACAGATCTCGTCTGAGTCGTCAGCACAGTCTGGATCACCATCACAGAACTGCCCAAGGGGTACACATTCATCTCCACGGAGACACGGCTTGGTGCCTGATGGGCATCGTGGGTCGGTGACGCAGCTCATCTCATTAGTGGTGAGGAAACCCCACCCGCAACGGCATGTCCTTCCACCGGGAAACGCTAAGCACAGCTGACTGCAGCCGCCATTTCCATTGGAGCACAAATTAGTGCCTAAAAACCCAGCAGGAGACGATGGGACATCATCAGGTGAAGAACGTCAATCTGCTCTGCACTTCTGTATTTATATATTTTTTTTTTTTTTTTTTTTTACATTATCCATTAGATACAGTTAAACTATGTTTAGGGTGGAAACTCTGTTCAGCATTTTTATAGAAGGACCTTCTTAAACCAAATGGCCATATTTTGTCCATCTGTTATATAAAGATGGAGATACTAACCTTTAATATCTTTCTTTAAGCACTGATCTGAGCATTTGGCTTTGTCTTCATGTAGATGTTTATATAAAGACAAAGCCAAATGCTAATTTTATGCACTAAGGGAGTGAAATTATTAGGATATAAAATTTGCTTCAGTGTTACTGAAAGGTCCATATTTAGACCTATACACACAGTGGGTGTAGATGTATAGAGAACTTTGATCACCGTTCTGACTGGGTTTACGGAAAGCCTTTATGTCCAGCACTTCCGTTTTCACCTTAAACCACATCGTCGCTGTCTGATGATCCTCGCTGAACCAGCACGTTGTGGAATCTGCAAGGACACAATCACATCGAACTGATCTTCAACTGTTACATTTGTAAATCAGTCAAATGGAAATGAAGGATTGCGTACCAGTCTTTGTGAGCCAGACAAGGACATTGTTGGCTAAAGTGAATGCCACTATAGGCTCTTCAATTCTCAATACTTTTTGTTCAGATCCATCAATTCTAACGGAGTTGATGAGTCCCAGACCTGCAGGACAAACCCAGAATATTAGCTTGCACATAAGAAACGTGATTTCATTTAAGAGAAAATGCAACAGAGGAATAACAGTGTGTGCTTTCTTTTTCTTAACATGACCAAGCTGCTTTTTTTTTGTCTCAACTTCAACCGAGAGGAAAATGAGAGGCTAGAAAGCAGGATCTCATTTATTAAGAGGTAGAAGTGGAATAAATGTGTGCTGTAGGAAAGAATCCACTTCAGTGTGTTAACAATAACTCCACTTCATGTTGGGCATCACTTCGTCGGAGACTGTTTTCCTACAACAGCACACCCTATCGTGTTTTATTCCTCACTTATAAACCATTATCCTGTATGTGCTGGATGTAAAAGCAGTGCACCACTTATGGGAGTCTACAGCAGTACAATACTTTAACATATTTAATACAGAAACATGCTGTTTGGAACACAATCCTAACAGAAATCAACTGGTATACAACACAAGAGTAGAGAACACTCACTAGTATCAGCCCAGTAAAGCATGGTCCCATTATTCGAGAGGCTTAGTGAGACCGGATTAACGGCTCCATCCCAAACCACAGTCCGGTTCCCTCCATCCATGTGGGCGCACTCCAGGTGCGTTCCTGTTCCTTGCAGCACAGCATTACTGAAACACAGCCGCCCTGTTGGAGGGTGCAGAGTGATAGAGCGCACCATGCCTTCCTCAATGATCAGGGCAGTGTGTATTCCATTTCCTGAGGTCACGTACACTCCAGGTTGATCTCTGGAGCTCCAGAACACATTCAGTGTGATGTAATCAACAGCCATCGCTGCTATCGTGCCCTTCCTCAGCTTAAACAGCGTCCCACGCCACGTTACTGCTGCCTCCTTCAGTTTAAACAGGCCCACAGCACCAGCGGCTGCGTCCCGAACGTAGAGCGCCTGCTCCTTCAGGACCAGGTCCAACGCTGAAGCTGCCCTTGCTTCAGGGAGATCAAATCTCTGATGCTCCGGCCAGTCATGAAGACCAACGCCTGAACTCCTGCTGTGAACGTAGACCTGAAACATCCATATACAACAGGATTCACAAGCAAGTCTAGTGAACATGCAGTTAAAACAATATTCCTACAACAAGACTAGATCTGTGTGCGCGTGTGTGTGTGTGTGTGTGTGTGTGTGTGTGTGTGTGTGTGTGTACCTGTGATATTGAAGTAGGGGACATGAGCAAAAGGAAGGCGGTGTCTTCTGGTTTGGAACACAGTGTGTCCTCATCCAGCAGGAGTTGAGGTGGGCATTTACACACTGCATTCAGTCCAGGTGCCAAGACACACAGGTGAGAGCAGCGCTTTAAGGCACATGGGTTCTCAACACTCGGCTGAAGCAAAGCATGAATCACCTGTATAAACAGATACACTCGTTTTATAGGTACCTTCTGACAAGAAATTCTCCAGTGTTCCCCTAGCTGGCTGGTGCTCTCCAACTTTCCGTTAGCATTCCATAATTGCTGAAACCCACCAGCTAGCTTCCCTTGGTCTATTAGCTGGCTAGCATACAATGTTCCTCCTGGCTAGTGCTGTAGTGCAAAGGCAGCTAATGCCACTCCGGCAAGTTCTTCACTGTGATTGTGTAATTGAGCAACCAAACCCTCATCTTAAACCAGAGCTGAACTTGTATGTGGAGACATGAGACAGCAACTAGGAAGATCCAATTCCCCATTAGATGACTCAGAAGTGGTACTTGCCTTGAGACCGAATGGTTGGCCGAGCCGTTTGAGCAGAACCAGCTGTTGCTTTCCCGTCACCTTCTGAGCTTTCTGGATGGTTCCTCTGCGCGTGTCAGACCAGTAAACCAAATCTCCAAACACTGATAACGAGAACGGACTGAGAGTCTCCATCAGCTGCAGGATCTTCAAGATATGAATGTTTAAATCTCAGAATTAACAAGGCAAACGATAATCCACCAACCAGATATTAAATATTCATCTAAAAGACACCACTCAGATTTACAGCTGCTCATTGGACTAGGAGGTGGCTGAGATTTACTTTAACATCATCTCCATCCAGCGTGGCTGATCCGATACAGCGCAGTTTCTCATCAGTCCAGTAGAGCCGGTTCTGAAGCAGATCCACTGCTAAACCCACGGGCCAGCGCAGAGAACGACGCACCAACACTCGTCTGTTTGAGCCATCCATCCCTGCTCTCTCGATCTGAGCTTCATCACCCGTTTCTGACCAGAACATCACACTGATGCAAAAAATACAGTGGCCATGTTATTCATAGAAAAAGTCTTGCACGTTATTTTAAATGTCTACATGAATTATAATCAAGACATGTATGAGTATGCCTAATTTTTCTTTATTATATAGTCAGACTTTACCCTTTTTGAGGTAGCAAGGCCAATGAACGTGGCTCATCTACGTCATCGTCCACAATAACCACAGGCTCCACCCTAAAACCATCCAATCTCACAGCATTTATTTGTCCTTCAGCTCTGTCCATCCAGTACAGGTTCCGCCCCACCCAGTCCACTGCTACACACTCCGTCCTGACACCTACAAGGACACAAAAATATTCCAAAACCTCATCTTTTCAACTCCAGTGTTTAAATACATTATGCTGATTTTAGGTGTTAGGCTGCACCTCGGATTAGTGTTCCTCTGCTCTTCTGGTCCAGCGTAGTCCAAATCACAGCCTCAGCATCCATGTTTATCCAGTACACTTTCTGCTCCTTCCAGTCATAATCCAGAGAGAGGATGGGCTGCTTTTCAGAGGAGAGAACTTCCAGGCTGGAGCTCCTGAGACTGATGAGGAAGACATCTGACTGTATAGAGGCCAACAGGTATGCCTCACCTGAAACCACAGGAAAGGACACGCTGAACAGTTCATGAAACCTGACTACTGGTGAGATCACTGGGAAAAATAGCTTAAATATGGAATACACTGGATGAGGAGAAGAAACACATTGCAGTAATTAGCATAAAAACTACCTTTTTGATTACTGCCAAGGCTCGTGTATCTCTAGCAGCAGTGAATAATGTAATGTACAATAGATATTTTTAACACGTTAATCTGCACTATGCACAGGGACATTAAAGCTTCTCATCATGTACCATTTTCTCAATCACATGAAGTTCAGGTTACTCTTTACCTGTAATCTTACAGCTGTGTCCATCAGGCTCCAGGACATAACCCTGATTACAGGAGCACTCGTACGAGCCGTCCGAGTTCATACAGGAGTGATCACACACATCCGGAGTCTTCACACACTCGTCCACATCCACACACCTCGCACCACCGTCTACCGGCTCGTAACCTTTCCTGCACCAGCAACGCTACACACACACACACACACACACACACACCTGTAGAACTGCAGTAAAATGGTAAGTAAATGGTCTAATTTAAAAGGCAAATAAGGTCACAATTGAACAAAACATGGTATTAAACAAAATGCTCAGACTTGAGTCATTATATATTTAAATCACATCAGTGTAATATGTTTAAAAGGTTACTTAAACATGACAGTAAACAGCTTTAGTTAAAACTCTTTACTGATGTGAAACATGGAATATAATCAGAATTTTAGTCCATTTCCGTTAGGACACTCATCTAGGGGGAAAAAGCTCGTTAAAACATCCCCCAAAATCCTGGTCATAGATCTACACTCCAGAGTAAAGTTATTAAAATTAAAGCCATAATAGATAAATGACATTAAATAATGATTAGTTAATAACTTCTGAGTGTAAATGAAGCAGTCAAGCTGTTATATAAATGATTTAGAGTAAATAGAGCAGGAGGCTTACTGGTCCTTTGGGTGTGCTGTAGCAGTCCTGCGCACATTGTGATTGGTCAGAACATGTGTCATTCTTGCAGGCTCCGCCCTCGTCCGATTCGTCTGCACAGTCAGTGTCACCGTTACAGAGGAGTGAGGGGTCCAAACACTCCAAACTGTCGCACTGGAACTGATGAGGAGCGCAAGACACAGGCTCACCTGTCTCACACACACACACACACACACACACACACACACACACACGGTTAAATGTTCAGAGGAGCAGAGGGTTCACTTTGCACTTTAGAGGATTTTCCAGGACTGACTCGAGTGTGTTCTGACTCACATCCCGCCTCGTCGCTCTCGTCTCTGCAGTCTTTGGTGCCATCGCAGCGCCAGCTCTGAGGAACACACTGAGTCCGAGACGCACACGGCCACTGAAACTCTCCACACTGCACTGCAGACGCTGTACAGTTCTACACACAAAGAGGAAGTGATGGAACAAATGTGAAGGTACTCTACATGTCCTCTTGGCGAAGGCAACAGTAACTCTGTTCCCCAGCTGAGCGTGAACATCAGGGCTACCTGTTCGTCTGACATGTCCTTGCAGTC
>JAKKZN010000024.1:234191-245061 GCA_033441825.1 Pangasius elongatus
GGCTTCAGCCAACCACCAACCATGAGTGAAAGAAAAGTTTTTGTGTTATCATTCATATTCTCTGAAAAATGGGCAGGAAACCATAAATTCTGCCAGGGTATGTAAACTTTTGCCCACCACTGTATATATATATATATATATATATATTATACGGATTATGATAACCTGACTGAGGTACATGTGTGCATATAATCGTGTGTGTGTTTGTGTGTGTGTGTGTGTGTGTGTTTGTGTGTGGATGTGTGTGTGTGTGTGGATGTGTGTAGTGGTAAAGTGCAGTGAGCCCCGTCCTCTCCCTCACACGCAGCTAGTGTGGAACGGCAGCTCCACTCTCGGCTCCATGGCTCTGTATGAGTGTGAAACTGGATATCGGAGTGTTAGCACAGAGAGTGTGTCTGTGTGTGGCTCTGACAGCCAGTGGAGTGCTGTACAACTGCAATGCGAAGGTACACACACACACAACACACACATTCGCACTGCACTGAGTGTGACTGAGCAAAAATTAACACACAGTGTGCACCAAGTGCTTTCTCCACACGCTCTTTTCCGTGCAGTGTACTGCGGGCCGATCCCGATGCCGCAGAACGCCGAGGTTCTCTGGGAAAACGGCACCATCGCCATCTATCACTGTGTTAAAGGCTACTACAGACATACAGGAAGTGACATATCAGTGTGTGAAACCACAGGAAGATGGCGGGTGGCCACCATGCGCTGCAGTGGTAGAACAACATATCATATGCACCATAGATCTTTAATAGCCTTCATGACAGTAACGTTTCAATGATCAGTTACACGATATATCACGATACTAAACAATAACCGTATAGTTATTGTGAACGCTTCAGGGTCTTCGTTGTCTTTGGGAGTATAAATTACATTTGTGTATGTAATTAAAGCACTGAACAAACACAATCAGGTATTAAATAGAATCACATCACATCTTCTGTCCGTTGTTCTTCAAGAACATGACATTCTGTAATTAATAGTTAGGAGGTTAGCTGGGTAGCTGAGAAGTTAACTGTAATGTTAGCTATTTAAAAAAAATATTCATTTTAGTACTTACTATAAATTCCAATTAAAATACATTAGACTAGTGGAACTGACACAACCATGCAACTCCATGCAAGTCTGTGCAACTGAACACTAAAGAGACTTCTGTCTGAGAATGCAGCGTTTATCTGCTTTGTCTTTTTTTTCCTGTTTTTGTATCAGAGCTGAAGTTCAGCGTTCAGAGTTTGACCGTGTTTAATGAGAAATGTCTGCGCTGGAGGACGTCTGCAGAAATGAAAGGCTACAAACAGCAATACACCGTAAGTTTGATAATAACACACACACAAAAGAAAACTAATACACACATACTAGTGGAAATAAATCTCGGGTGCATCCTGATCAAAAAGTCTTGTTTGGATGGCTTCTTTGCTCCCTGTGTGTGTGTGTGTGTGTGTGTGTGTGTGTGTGTGTGTGTATAGGTGGTGTTTATCGGTGTGAGGAATTTCGATCCTGCGTTCAGTGATCAACGGAGGAAAGTGTTTAGCTCGTCCGCGTTACATCCTGTTGTGTGTTTGAGCCTGCAGCCCATCACCAACTACACCATCACTGTGACTGCACAGGAGACCGGAGACACCGCTACTGTTACTGCTAACACCAGCATACCTGGTATAGACACACACACACACACACACACACACACACACACAGGGAGCAAAGAAGCCATCCAAACAAGACTTTTTGATCAGGATGCACCCGAGACACACAACAAACAATCTAACTTAACCAACCAAATGTCCTCACAAGGACCAACCTGTCCTATCCTTGTGGGGACATTAAAAGTGATTTATAGCTAGCCGTGAACTATAGCATGTGTCTGAAATTTATTGTTTCGGATGTTTCTTTAGCAAAATTTGACTACAGTATTTTTTATCGAATTAATATTAATTTATTTGGGATTGGACAAAGTCACACATTGTCATAGTCCGTGACTAATTCTCTGTTTTGATTCTTTGTAGCTCCGCCTACTCCTGAGGTTGGGTACAGTGAGGTTGATTCTCACCGACCAACTCTACGATTACGAAGAGCCACTAGTACACTGGACTCAATTTGGTAAGGAGATACAGATATGGCAGATATGGCACAGTAATTCTATAGAAAGCTCTTCAGGGGCTTGTGAGTAGCTTTAGCTGGGTGAATTATACTGTTGTAGTGTTCTGTGGGGATTAGAAGTCAGCTCATGTATACAGAGTATGTATATGTACTATACATATGTATATAGGGCAGTTAGTGCTCTCCAGTTAGTGTTAAGCCACCTTGTTATGTTACAGTATTAGCTTTCATGCTCCCAAATTGGTAGTTGTCATCCAATAGAGGAAGCCTCGGCTAAAGAGAGGAAATTGGTTGCGATCAAATTTATAGAAAAAATGGGTTAAAATGGCTGCTTTCTGCAGATTTTCACTTTACCCAAAAATGCTGTAGACAAGCCGTTTCTGATTAGAATGCAGGCCATGATATTTTACAGTCTCTGTGTGAATATTAGTGAATGAAGGTGAACATTTCAGTGTGTGTGTGTGTGTGTGTGTGTGTGTCAGTGTGTATCAGGTGATCGTGTTACCCGTTGCTGGCGTGTTGGTGTTCGACTGTGGCTCGTCTCGTTCCTGTGGTGGCGAGTACGTAGCGGCTCAGCTGCAGCTTTGTAAGCTCGGCGTGGAGGTGAACTTCACACTGGGGAACCGAGAGCAGTACGGACCCTTCTACAACGCTCCGCTGGAGAACGGGCGAGATTACTACATCATCCTGCGCACCGTATGCACCTGGGGGCAGGTAACCTGTTCAGTATGCTTTTATAATTATCAATCATTCTACATATTAATAATATAAGAATAATCAGTACTCAGCTAATTGTGTAACAGAGCTGAAATTTCAAGATGATGTTTCAGGTGTTTTATGTTTAGATAGATTTGTGTATTTATTATCAGTTCTAATTCTGTAGATGTTTTGATGATGTCACATTAGCATTAGCTGTAAGCGTAAGCCTTAAAGCATAAACGTGTGGTGTGTTTAGGCGAGAAAGCAGTCCTGCATTATCTGGGCCAAAGTCAGAGGTGAGACTATTTTTTTTAAATAATGATAACAGCCTAAATAAGTGAATATTGATTTTCTCTGAATATGATAGGTCCTTGTTTAATTTTTTGATCCTTGTAGGTGGACATGTGTGCTTTCTCTGTTGTTTACGTGTAAAACTGTTCTGATTTAGGAGCCTACTACGCTACCAGGATTTCTGCTTTGGCGACGTTCGGCTCCATCGGCGCTCTGGGTTTCTTTAGCACGACGGTTTACGGCTGCTGCTGGTCAGAGGCTGAGTTTATTATTTTTATTGCACCCTTGTCCATTTCTACATACAGTATGAGTGAGCACAAAGTAAAGAGTATGTAGACTTTTTCTTATTTAACAGGAACACAGTCGAATTTGGCAACAGCTACAAGTTAATTTCTCAGAGATTCATATCTGCTCGCTAACTAGTCTCTTTTCTGATAACGACCTGCTGTAGTATGCTACGTATAACGTAACATTGAGGAGGTAACTTTACCCTGCAAATGTTATTGTGGTTTAACCAAACTAAAAATTCTACTTAATTTACATTTAGCCACACCCAAAACTCAAAACTCCTTAAAAGACAAAACTCCCAGTGACAGAGTGAACAAGGGCCTTCTAAACACAGTGTGTTTCAGGTCACTTTCTTTCAAGTCGTTAACGCAAAACAAAAGTATTAGGTATTAAGTAGTGCAACTTAAAGTCGGAGCAGGTGACTGGTCATGGCCCGGTTTTCTTTCACCACTTTTTTAAACAGAGGTTAAATATCTGGTTTGAGTTCTTCAGTCATAAAGACGGTGATGAAGACGATTCAACTGAGAAGAAATGGAAATGTCACGGGTGCAATAAATACTGCAGTGAAAAACAAATAAAAACCTATGCCATGTCTTTATTCTGATTTATTTCTCTTTCTCTCTCTCTTTGTGTCCTACAGGTTTTGGAAAGCACACAGATTTTGACAGAATATGTGTGTTTTATGTTATTTAAAATGTTGTTGTTTTGAAAGTGTTCATTATTTTTGTTTGTATTTTTGTTTACAATAAAAATGATTTCTTTTAAAAATGTTTCTGTATTAATCTTCACCCACGGAGCTCTATTATTTGTAATGTATTTATAATTATTGACTCATTTATAACAGGCTCGTTAATATAAGCGTGTTACAGCTGTGTGGCTGCGTCCCAAATCCCGCACTGTGAAGGGCTTTTTCAGAGTAGTGCGCCACGCCTACATAGGACGCGTACTATTTAGTACACTAGAACTGGAATTGGGACGTAGCCAAGTTGGGGCGCGCTGCAAGTGTTCCCGCGCGTCCTGAGAGAAATGAAAATTAGCCTGATAGCTAATCCAGTCATGTTGAAGTATTTAATGAAGGTTTGTCGCTTTTGTCGTCGAATTATGGTCTAAATTGTTTTTATAACGTTATATATATTAAGTCATTACGTTCTTATGATCATGATAATATAAAAACACGCATTTAAAACATTCAGGTATTGATAGCTAGCTCGATAAACCAGACTAACTCAGTTGCCCCGCTCAGCTTCATTGTATTCCTTCATGTCGGTTGTTTTTGACTATTTCTACATTTATTTACCTCAGATGAGCTTTTTGTCAGATTTTCTCTTTAAAATATCATGTGTGGATATAAATATTAAAGTTCTCTGCGTTTTACAGGGTGTTCAGTGTGAGCCATGTTCTTAGTTGTGAAATACAGAGCTATTGACTACAACTATGAGGTAAAAAAAAAAAAAATCAACTGTTTTACAGTTTAGTCTTTAATTATTTATGTTTTCATAAAACACAGACAGGTTATAAATAATATAATGAGTAATCTAGTATGTAATTTAGTTTAAATGATATTTATTCTAATATACTCTTTGTTTATTTATTTGTGTGTGTTTTTTTTTTTATAATTATGTAATTATGTTAAGTGTATAATGTAAATATATATACACATTTTACACATCAGTACATTAGTAGCTATGTTACACTCATTCATTCAGCCTGAAACTATACACTTTCTTGGTTTGTTTGTAACCTTTATTTAATCAGGATAAAAAAAAATTCATTTTCATGCCAAGAAGGAAGCAAAAACACACAACAATTAACACATTAAGAATCTCCCCTCAAATAAATAAATAAGTAAGTAAATAAATAAATTGAACAGAAATAGAAAAAAAAAAACCATAATATTATACAATCAATTAAAGAAGGGTCTCTGGCATTAGTCCATGTTGAATAATGACAGTATTGAATAATGTTGAATTAGTTTGTGTTAAATGACCTGGAACTCAGTAAATCTCTCAACAGGCTTCAGCAAGACGCAGGATGACGATGAGCTCGCTGACGCTCCCGGTTCCCATCCAGCTGGACCAGAACATCTGCCCACGCTCGGGGAGGCTTCAGGACGACTCGTACAGGCGGCCGTGGTGTGGTCAGGAAATCCCTCCACACCCTGTCACTAGATCAGCTGTCTCTACTGATCACTTCACGAATCCTCTAAAAATACACCGTAGTTCTAATTAACTTTACACAGTTATTTCATTACTTAGTATTTCAACGTATTTAAATATTAACGGTTACGCTATTACGCTGTGACAGACCATGGACATTACCAGGTAGATTAATTAGCAAACACGGATGACAGGACTTTTCATAACACTGAGTAAAGTGCAGCAGGACGCTGATCCACATGCACTGTTAAAGGCATCTAGAGGAAATAAACACGCTAGCCAGACTCGAATAATAAAAGAATACCTTTTTTACGTGTTATGTGAAGAGAAAACTCCACAGCTCATCGTCATCATCGTTTTCACGCGACATTTTCCACAGCAATTTATCTACCAATTTGTGTCTGTGAATGCACTTATGTAGCTAACGAGCTCACCGTACTTTACTACACTGTGTTTACTGCTATTTTTAAGACTTGTCAGTTACTTTTCTGAGCCAAACCATGGGTTAGATCCTAAGCTAAGCTAATCATGATTAAAGGTGTACTGAGACACAATTCTCTCATTCGTACCCGTCTCTGACAGGAAGTTTGTGCACCCCGTATGAACTGGAATACACAGGCTGTGTGGTAGACTATCTGAAGGCGGAGCTGCGTCCAGTGGAGTGTGTGGAAAGGTACGATCTGCTTTCGTCTCAGAGTGTTTGATATCAGTGTAACTAAGTGTGTGTGTGCAGGTTTACGGTGTGCACGGGCGAGATGGGAGAGGACGTGGTGCCGAGCTCGAACCCTGCGTCTCCGAGGTGTGTGGCGTCGCAGGAAGCTCTCCGTCTGCTGAGCGGAGGAGAGAGAGCAGCCGAGCAGGACGGATGGACAGAGACCTTCACTGAGGTTGATGTGAACTCGGTTTACTTCAGTGAGCAAGGTCAGCACTGTAACACCTGCAGCCTCAGAGAGATGTTCGGTTTGCTCATTATCGCCATGTGAAGGTGGAATTTGCAGTCTTGCGTCCTGCACGTCGTCTGGCGCCGCAGTGTCGAGTGGCTGAGCGTTCTGCGTTTGTCTTTCTCAGATCTGTTCCTTCCTGAGGAGGTGGTGATGAGTGATGATCAGCTGAAGAGTTTTCTCCCTTCTCTCACCACATTACTGAAGAGGTTAAAACCTTATCCTGCGTCAAATCTACTGGATCTCCATCAAACTGGATCACTGCTTTCTGAACACATCCTGATCGGGTACTTGACACTTATCCCTCGCACATGAATCCCTCAGGTGTTTCCATTCCTCTCCCAGTGAACATCGTTGATGTAGATTATTCCTGTAGCATTCAGGAACACTTTATGGACCAATCAGAATGCAGTATAACACAGAGCCGTGCTCAGATCTGACTGGACTTCATTATCCCGTATATGTTTGTGTTTAATACGCTTGCAGGGAGTTCTGTCTGTACTCTGCTGCGCCCTGTGACGCACTCGCTGGCTGTTCCTCTCCTCAGTGGGATGTTGAAGAGTTCGGGAAAGAGACGATTCCGGACGCAGAGGTGAATGAGACTTGCGTGCACCTCTGGAGCGTAAGCGTTGGAGAAATTATTTCTTGATGATGGCTGTTTGACTCACGTTCTACATGTGAGGAATTTGTTTGGGTGATGCTGATGGCATCTGTATGATATTGATTACACCACAGTGGTTATTATTATTATTAATATTAATGAATTAATAAGGCAAATAAGCTTTGTAATCCTTTCTGTTGTCGTTATAGTCAAAGGCTTTTTGGCTGACTCGACTGCATTAGGTCACTCTGCACTGAATAACTTTATTTGTCACAGGTATGCTTTTATTGTTTGTTTTTGTTTATTTTTCAGGATCTCATGCTGCCAGATTTCATCGAAACAGACGTGCCACGGACGCAAGAGCTCGTCTCGTGTCCTCTGGTCAAACTGCGAGAAGCTCTGAACCTGACTCCGGAAGCAGATGAAGAGCACAGTTCTGTATCAGACACTCTTAGGAGAGGTGAGCTCGTTCAGCACCTGCGTCTGCTCAGGAATTCTCCTCAACTGTCATCACGTGCAAAACTGCAGACTCGTCAAATAAACCTACAGTTACCTAAAATAAGAACGCTTGTGTTGTCTCTGAATGGAGCAGGCCGTGTTTAACTCGTTTACACACAGCGCTGGCAGTGTTCTGTAGTGTCTATAGTACAGTGACAGTACTGTGTGTGTGTGTGTGTGTGTGATATTGCAGTATAACGTATTACTGACTGTAGATACATACCTAGTTGTATCTGTGTGAAAGTGTGTTGGTTTTAAATCAGAATAATTAAACATTATATTTCTGTATAATAAAGATTTATGATTTCTTCAGGCTTGGTAACTTCATCAGAGTGGGAGACTTTCACTGCTCCTGCGAGTGACATCACTGACTCCGCCTCTGAAAGGACAATCTCTCCACGTACACAAGCTTTCTGAACTCATAATCCATCATAAATTTATCATCTCACTGGTCACATTTTAGTATTTAATCTCCTTTTTTATGTTCTGATCAGTTCCTTTCAGGTCCAGTGTGGAATTGGAGTTAGACCTGATTCTGTCTCCTCCTCCTCCTCCTCCTCCTGATGGGAAGCTGCTTCTGTCCTCCAATCAGCTCTCAGCTGAGACGTTGTCACTCGTTGACAGAGTGTAACGCACCGCTGGTGTTTTTGTTCTCGTGAACTTTTTAAGCCCGTGTGGTTGTGTGAAGCTTTATATGTCCTACATTATGATGTGTTTTGTTGGTTCTGCAGGTGTTTGCTGTCGGACGGTGAGCGTGAGGTCCTGGAGAAGGACGTGTGGGTGGCAGAGAAGCATCCTCAGTGCGTGGCTAGGCTCCTGCTGGCAGGTTAGTAGTTCTTATGTAAATCAGTATGAATTTACATAATTCGTCATCACTAAAGGCGATTGTTTGCCGTGTCGGTGCAGAGCCGCGGATACCTGCCCCTCCGCTGAGACGTCCGCCCCTCCCCGAGCTGCTCTCCTGTCTGCACGCTGAGCCGGAATACGAGGACACGGACGCATCCCGCTTCCCTTCACTACTCCCACTGACGACCCCTGACCCCTGTCTCACACAGGCACTGACTGCAGAGACACACTCAGCTGTGAGCACACCCGGGCCAGAGGCGGACACGGCGGAGCAGCTCGCCCCGCTCTCCCTCACTCAGATAGACGGTGAGAGGATCACAGTAGTGCGGTGGATCAGCTTATTTTTATTTATTCATGGTACTTCAATAACCTTTTATTTATATAGTGTTTTTAATAGCATGGTCAGCCAGATACAACACGTAGGGAGGGACACAGGAAATGTCACAGTATTAAAAAAAATAATCACAAATCTGTGGAAAACAGGTTAATTTAAAAAATGTGCATTTATGTCAGATTATATATTAACCAAAAGCATGTTCATCGGCAGTGGGTGTTGTTAAAACTGTTTATAAATCTTAATGATGTTTGCAGCTGCAATAGAGATTGATTTTTAATTTATGTCACTTTATTTTGAAATATTAAGAGAAAAACAACACTTATACTTTTTGACTTTTCTCAAACCTCATTCATTTTAGTACAAAGCAAAAGCGAAGTCAGCGTCATATTCATCATTCTGTGTGTTCTCTAGAATTGCTGGGAGACTCTGAAACTGTGGGTAAGTTATCCTGATCGTTCATTTATTTGTTTGACAGTAAATCCAGATGATCGTCTCGATGATTCCTCGGACCAGTCCTGTGATGCGTGTGGTCCGACGGTTCTTCAGTTCCCCACTCGCACTCATTTCAGTTCCTGCAGTTAATTACTTTCATCTTATCCTGTCATATACGACTCTCGTTAAATAAGAGAGTATAGAGACATTATGAAGAGGAATGAAGCTTGGAAGGAAGTAGCGGAGCTCGTTAGTGCCTCTGGTCGGTGTACGTAGCTAGTGAAGTTAGTTGCTAATCTGTTCTGGTGTGAAATGTGTGAATCAAACAACCGATTTTCACACTGATTAGTGCGTTAATTAATTTGCTGTCCAGGTCGTGCCCATCAGTGTGAGCATAGTGTCACCTGGCCAATAAAACTAACTGATGGAGGTTCAGTAATAATGTTTCTGTGTTTCTGTTGTTAGCGCGCTCCGCTTCACCCACTGTAGAGAGCAGAGCTACAGAGACTCCTGTTCCTGCTTGTGTACGCAGGAGCAAAACTGTGAGGTTCATAATACAGGAGCGTGGTTCTCAGAAACGAAGCGCTAAAAACAGAGACCGTGCTCGGACCGAGACAAGTCCAGCAGCTCGCCATCCATCCATCAGGAATACTCAAACTCATCCTCGTGGTACGTCTGACAGCACAGCCAAACACTCGAGTGTGCTGAAGTCCACATCACACACGGTCGCTCACACTCCACTGACAAGAGACAACCAAAGAGGGCTGATTAGTAGCGGTGATAATCAGAGTAGAACACGTAACGTAGATACTCTCCCTGGGAATGCGACGCTTCAGGCGAGTAATTTCAGACTGCACGCTACATACTCAGCTGCTCACAGTTATTCAGCAAAAAACCCAGAGACAACATTGAACACTTGTACAAACTCTGCTGTTAGAACGAGTAATCCAAATAAAATCTGTTCTGAGCCCTCGACCACAGACAGAGATCCGAGTCTGCGCTGTACGCCAAGGAAATATTCACGCCAAGGAAGTGCTCAGAGAGAAGTGCGATTAGAGAACCATAACAGCACACGTCATCACGATGATCTCTCCACTGAGAGCACACCCCAGAGCAGAAAAGGTTCCTTACCAACCCCAGGACGTGCACACGCAGATCCGAACAGAGCCACTGCTTCAAAACAGCTGCAGCGCACACACACTCAGCCTGGGCCCAGTAATCCTGCAAATCATCCCAGCCATCTCCTTCCTGAGACTCCAGCCAGAAGCTTGATTGTGCTGAATTCTCTACCAACCCCACACACTCACAGAGACACAGTGCCACACACTCCAGACGCTTCAGACACACCAAAACAGCTCTGTGTGCCCCAGAATTCCTCAGTGACCCCGACTCCATGCAGACCTCCTCACCAAGGAGAGGAAAGAGCTCCACGTTCAGCATGGAGCAGCAGCGCTGGAGGGAGAAAGACGAGGTCATGTGTCCGCAGACCTCAGGTGTTCTTGGACCCTGTGTCTTCCTTTATGATGTTGAGAGGCGTCCTGAGGCCTCAGGTAGAACAAAGACCTGAAGCGACACGGCTGCGCACCACAGGTAAACAGACTGATCGGGTTTTTAGGGTGAATATAATCAGCTCTGTGTTTATTATTATTATCTATGCAAATCTATATGATTGATGATGTAC
>JAKKZN010000024.1:250182-283342 GCA_033441825.1 Pangasius elongatus
TGTGTGTGTGTGTGTGTGTGTGTGTGTGTGTGTGTGTGTGTGTGTGTGTGTGTGTGTGTGTGTGTGTGTGTCAGGAGGAGCAGTGTCTGCTGTATTTCCCGTGTGTGAACTGTGTTGTAGCTCAGCTTCTGCTGAGTCGAGCTCCGTCTCTACAGTGGCTGCTGGACGCTTCACACTCTCAGCTGGAGGAGATGTTTCCCGAGATCACACCTTCCATCTTAAAGGCACACACACATACACACACACACACACACACACACACACAGTGTGCCAAGGTATCAGCACACTAAACCTAATGCACACGCAGTAGTGTTTCTGTAACCAGTCAGCAGTAAGCAGTGCTGCTAGCTCCGCCCCTCCAGTACCACTGACCTGCTACTGATCTCAAACAGGTACCAAAACCATCCAGCTGGAACCTTTAGTGGTTCCTGTTTTATACTGTCAAAGCTTCCTGTACTCACAACTTGAAAACATATACACACACCTATGAACACACACTAACAGACTTGTAAACGTGTGTGTGTGTAGATCTTCAGTGACAGTACAGCTGCACACAGACTCAGTGCTGCTGCCACACAGTGTGAGGATGAAGTCACACACATCCACCACTGGGGTCTGGATAAGGACGAGCCTCTCTCACACACACACTCGGACCCGTTCCTCATACACACTTCCTCGGCGCCACACGGCCCCGGGTTCATCCAGGAGCCTGGAACTGTGGGTAGCGGCTGGTTTGGGGCGGAGTCGGACAGTTTGACAAGCACACACTCGCTGAATTTGGCTGAAGAACAGACACAGGGTAAGACCTGCGCAGGTAACACACACACACACACACACACACACATACACACACACACTCTTGGTGTTAATTAGTGATGTTTGATTGTATGAACAGTGGCAGGAGAGTTCAGTGGAGGAGAAGCCGATGAGCTGTGGACTCTGGAAGCATCGTCTCTGATCTCCAGTCTCTCTCTCACACACTCGCACTCTGTTCCCTGCACACCGTTCACCCAGAACCCGTGTCCTCACCCGACCCCTGCCCTCCTACCCCACCTGTCCCGTCAGCAGTGGGAGGGCAGCAGCACCGGGCCCGAGAGATACACAGAGAGGAAAAGACCAGCAGGGGGCGCCATACACACAGGTACACAACATGCACTGACATTAAACACACACACGTACGTTATACACGTCATTTCATACACAACCGCTGTGTGGATACAGCGACCTCTCACACTCCTATTTACCCTACTGCTTAACTACATCATATTATACCTCAAGTCTCACTCCTTTTACTCTCCTCCACTAGCTACCTGTCTCTCCCTCTGTGTGTGTGTGTGTGTGTGTGTGTGTGTGTGTGTGTGTGTGTGTGGCAGTGTTTCCCCATTTTAAGAGACGGCGGCTTCTGTTTGAGAGAGTCCCAGGACGGAGTGATGGCCAGACACGACTCAGGTTTTTCTAAACACATGCTGTCCTGCTCTCACACACACACACACACACACACACTCCTCACATTAACACACACTAACGCAGTCCATTATACACCTTCTCATCTGCTCACAGACAATCGGTTTATTTTGTTCATTACATTAGATGTGTGTGTGTGAGAGAGAGATGGAGATGTTCTTCATAGGAACAGTAACATACCATAGCTGAGTCACTGATGGTTTTATATCCTTTCGTTTAGAAATATGGACTGATGTGTAAAGCAGTAAAGTTCAAAATCCTCAGTGTTCTCTTCATCTCAGTGATGTTCATATTCGTTCAGTTATCTTCAGGGTGGCAGTGGATCATCCATCACACACACACACACACACGTTTCAGTTTACCATAGCCAATTCACCTACCGGAGGAAACCGGAGAACCCAGAGGAAGCAACGCAGACGTGACGTTCAGTATAAACAATGAATTAATCTGACAGTGAGCTGTAATCATACAAGCTGTGTACTGGAGGAATATCACTATATACACGGATCAGATAATACAGCTCTTAACCCCTCCTGTTGTTCCATTCACTGTTTAAAGTTGTACAGAAGTCCTTCACTGTGTCCTTCACTGTGTCCTTCACCTCAGTGCAGATGAGAGTGTGATCAGAGCAATACGAGTGCCATGAAACACATGATCTGTTCAGACCAAATAAACACTCTTCTGTCAAAGATCATGCTTCGGGTCAGTAACTGAAGTTCAAGCTCCATACTTACCTCTGGGCGCTTAGTGATTAGAGGAAAGTTTGAGCCTCATCACTTGCGAGCTTTTTAGAGGAGTTTATCCTCGGCTGAGCATCACAGCGCACAGAGACGTGTGTGGCGTAAGAAAAACCATGACGTGTCGTTGTTGTAGGCTCTGACGGCCCTGAAGCTTTCTCCTGTAGCCACACATCACTAAGTCTTTATTTCTCTTACACCACAGCAATTTGCCAACAATTACAATTTTTATTTAGTAAAGAATGCCATGTACTTTTTATGTTTCTACAGCATTAAATGTAACTACAAAGTCGGCGAAACATGTTAGTTCGTTACTTACGTCATAGCAGCTATAAACAGTCGTTCCCTCACCAGCCTGTCTTTATCTGTATTGAAGTTAATACGACAAAAAATAACGCAGCTGGTTACGCGTGTTGGAGAGAAACCGCAAAGAAGCGTAAACTCCTCTGTCCTGAAGATGTCGGAAAACTCAGTTACAGCTTCACCTCTGACTGTTACAGAGCGCTGACACTGGAGACTCCTTCCATTAATGTTACATTACGTTTTTTATGTTTATTATTAGTATTAGTTTCTATATTATTACTATAGAAACAATAACTTATTAGACGTATAACATAGACAATAACGTGTGTGTGTGTGTGTGTGTATATATATATATATATATATATATATATATATATATATATAAAATCTCATCTCACTCCGTTATTTCTAATCCCAATCTAACATAATAAAGTCTCCTGGACTGGAGCTGAACTGGGATAACTCAGGATGATCAGAGTTGAGCCACTGTGAGAGAAGAAGGGAAAACCCAGAGGAACCACAGGAGCCACGTGAGAGTCGGTCACATGAGCACTTTGTATTTGATCTCCATACACGGTTGGTGATGTCATACACATCGTACAGAAGGATGAGGGGAAAGGAGGAGCTCCGTTCCTTACATCAGGCCTTTAAAGTACTAGCTGTCTAACCAATCAACACTTAGGAAAAAAAACAGCTTTTTTTTTTTTTTTTGCAGACTTCACAGCCCTCAACATGTTTATGTTAAATGTGCTTTCCTGATTTTCTACTGGTGAGCCCCATGTGAGGAACAGAGCTGAGAGAGAGAAAACAAACTTCACTCACTAACTGGGATCTGATGAGCTACAAAAACACTTCCTTTCACTTTCTCGTACTTTCCTCTGGATATTCTCCATCTAATCAGCTGAACTACAGATTCGTTATTCCAGACGTTCGCAGATCCAATCCAGGTGTTAGATTTAATCTGAATTTAGTTTGTGTCTCTGGATATTTGTCCAGTCTAATGTAAGGGCACACTGCTTTCTGTTTCGGCTCTAGATCTGTAGCTGACTGCTGGGATTTGGTCCTCGGGTCTGTAACAGTAGACGGGCTTGAATCAGAATCGCAGTCCGTAAATCAAACTTGTCTGGAGCGGTGGAACTGACTGGTGTTAGTAATTCTGTTTGTGTTTACTGATACATAAAGATGGCGGCTGCTATTACCTCAATTTGACAGACACCATCATCGGGATTGTCGGGTTTTATCCTCATCTTACGTTCACACTTGTAGCATGGGTCCAAGTTTTCCTTCCATTTTTGCATCAAACAGTAAATGGGAACTAAATTTAGATATGAACTACAGCTGTGAGTCGGGAAGTGGAGAAACGTCGGACCGTGAGAGCAGCAGGATTAGGCAGAGGAATCGCTCGAGCCGATCGTTTGGACTTGTCGCTTTACTGCATCATAACTACGTAACATTGAGAAAATCCTGAAAATTAATTGAGAAAATTAAAATGTCGCTGAATTGCCTGCTAGTGTGAACGCAGGATCCGTTTGGGTTTAGTCTCAGAGATTCAAAACTGTTCTCAGACCTGTGGCCTGGTCGCTTTGAAAATTCAGGACACAAACTCTAAACCGCGCAAAGCCTTAAGCAGTTCAGCAAAATAATGTAGAAAATGTATTCAATTTACAGCTTTTTGAAAACGTAGATTACTATTTCACATTTTCCTGCTTTGGTACCATCACAAGAGCTGTGTGTGTCTGTCCCTACAATACGTTTACTGCCCTGAAGCCTGAAGTCAGCGTCGCTGTGATGCAAAAAGGCACTAGTCTATTATCAACCTCTCTCTCTCTCTCTCTCTCTCTCTCTCTCTCTCTCTCTCTCTCTCTCTCTCTCTCTCTCTCTGTGTGTGTGTGTGNTCTCTCTCTCTCTCTCTCTCTCTCTCTCTCTCTCTCTCTCTCTCTCTCTCTCTCTCTCTCTCTGTGTGTGTGTGTTTAGGTGACAGAAGAGTGAAAGTGACGAACATAATGCAGAGCGAAACTAAACTCTAAACATATTTCCTCTAAAACCTTCCTGTGGAACAGCGCTGTTCTGTACAGCCTATTTAAATAGACGTGTTATTACATGTTACATGTTAATTCTATCAAGTAACGTCTTAACAATTTCAAATAACATTAGCATAGTCTTTCAAGAATGTCACATATTTACAAGCGTGACTGAATAAATTCATGAATAAAATGCATTTTCTGTATTAGAAAATAATATAAAGTGATAAAACTTAAAAAAAAAAAAAAAAAAAATTATAACGTGACATGGTCAACCAAAGCTGCTGTTGTAATCTGTAAAAAACAAATCAATATAATTTTCAGTAATAACATCATTCTCTGACGAGTCAGGTTCACTTACAGGCAAGTGAAGACCTAAATAAATTAGTGTGCAATACAATGCTAGCGTTTAGAATAATGACACATTTCCCAAAGCCACAGCCGAAAATCCCTTTTAAATCATAAAAATATTACCATATTAGGCTATAAGGCGAAGTCGTGGGAGTTTATAAGCACTAGGCATGTGCTGATATTCCATTACATACATCTCACGATAAAGGCCTAATCTGTGCACAGTGTACAATATCCTGTAATTATGGCTGATATGACGATATAGTACACTTCTCTCAGATCTCTCCGATATCAGTATTTTTATAACAATTACAAACGCTCATTAGACGCTAATGCTTTGAGCTGAATCTTTAAAATTGGAAAATGTTAAAATTTTCCCCTCATTTCAGAGTTAAATCATAAATTACATATCGTGTATTATAGAAATGCTTTCAAGTATCGTGATGTGATGTTTTGATCATATCGCCCATCCCTACTGTACACGTCAGATTACTGGCACATGACGAACAAAATCTGCCTTTTCCCCCCAAACTGTTTATAAATGCTCAGTATGCCATGACTGACACTTCCTGTTTAACACAGCGAACAGATTCCTGTTTTATCCGTCGTGGATAGTTGTCTTTTTTTTTTTTTTTTTTTTTGTCTGTAAGTGGTGCCTTACTGACGGAACAATAAATACAATAATAAATACATTCCCATGATGCCTTCAGTACAATAACCTCAGTTAAACATACAATTATTTTCTTTCACTTGCCTATTAGTAAGTCAGTCGTTCTTGGAAAATGTCCCTGGAAAAGAGAGTAGACATGTGCCGATATTTAACTTTCTGATTTTCAGTGTTTGTTAGCGACTCCGTGTTTTCTACACAGCTCCTTATGACCCTCTTGTCCAGTGAAAAGATTTACAGGATTGTCATCTCTGAGAAAGTCTTTAAATTTGTCCAGACTTTATTTGGACAGACTTCATCTCTCCTCCTGAATGTGCGTGTTGACGAATATCACGATATATCGTGCACCTGAATATCGGCACATGCCTAGCTAAAAGGCGTTATAAATAAAGACTCGAAATAAACAGACCCATGGTGTTCGTTAAGCAGCTGATGTTAACGGCGAGGCTAAAGCTAGTGCCAGCTTCCTCCTTTCCCTCCTCCAGCAGAAGGTGGTGTCTGTAGGTGGGGCAAACGAAGACGTGTAGGTTGGCGTTGAATACAAGACACATTCCAGTTCAGTTTTAAACTCAAGTCAATAGTCTGACATGCAAGAAATTCCCAGGCCCCGCCCTCAGTCCTGCTCTAAAGCGTTCTGATTGGTCAGAACAGCAGGAAGTTGATGCGAAGAGTTCACTGGTGTGTCCCAGGAAGTGTCTGTGTATTCATCTTCATGTGTGTTCAGTAATACAGGTGGTGTAGTTGCTAACTCAACGTTATACGGAGTCCCTGCGCCGCACTGCTCCACCCTGACGTCTCATTGGCTAAAATCACCCACATGATTAGCTATACTGCTCACATAAACGTCACATATTGCCACATTAAATGAAAACAGGTTAACAATTTTTTTAAAAAAATGTGCATATTCGCTAAAGCTAGCATTCCTATGAGAGGCTGTCACTGAAGTAAACATAAATAGCTTAGTAGTTTGGTAGTTAGCTGCTATCGCTGTATAAAATGAACCATTAAATTAAATAAGCTGCCGTAACTCCGAGAGACATGACTGCAGGCGCTAACGTTACCTAAAGAACCGCGATAGATCAACACAGCCCTGTTTTATTTTTTTAAAAAAGGAGGAGGTCATGAAGGACCTGCTTAGCAAACGGAGCCACCATCATCTCATCACCACACCCAAGTTCACTGGGACGTGAACTACGGACATGCGCTAACCTTCACGTTTAATATGTTGCGTTTGTTATAACTAGCGCCAGAGCAATAGATCAATATTAAGGGTGTCGAGGCGAAGGATAAAGCAGCGTCTCTCTAAATGTTCTGTATCAGGGCTACTCGGGGGAAAAAACTGTAACAGAGCTGATAAACGTATGTCCATAGTTTCTTCTAGCTTCTAGCAGAGCCTCTGCTTTAGTTTATCCAATCATATTCAGTTATGTAAATGATTTAGCTGAAGGCATCTAACTGGACCAGACACTAGCTACAGAGTTAAAGACTGGCTCAGTTTCATACACTTTGGTATGTTTTTAATTTTATTTACACTCTCTGGTTTGATTAGTTAGCTGACAACATGGCTTCTTTAAAGGAAAGTCGATGACATAAACAGATGTTTAAAGATGACTGGACGGAGAAGTGCGTGTTTATGCTCCTCACGTCAAATTCAAAATAGACGTTTCATCAGTTCAGAGTCTGTGGCGCTCGTCGTAAGGGATAACGTGAAGCACCTCTACGGAACAAAACCAAATTCAAATCGTCTTAGTTACAGGTATAAACTAATCAGTAATGATTAACAGTCATCGTTATTCAGTCGTGTTAAAATCAGTTTTGTGCAGCTGAACCTTCTCAAATTTTACATGGTGTTTTTTTGGGAACAGTTAGCATGACGCGCTGTTGGTCCCCAGGGGGCGCTAATCACATGAACTGTAAATTACACTAATCCATTCTTTATTAGCATGTTCATATCGCTCTGGCCCTAGTTATAACCTCATTATGACTGCAGCACTGCCTCTGTTTGGGTTACGTACACGATGTCAGACCATATATTTACACAAAATCGTATGTGTTTCTATAAAAACATACAGTCCTACAGGCGCTGACGAACATGTTCATGAGATCGGGCTGTCGATGTTGCGTCTTTTGCGAGATTTTGTTGAGTTGCTAGATTTTCTAAATGCTAATCACGTCTTGAATGTGCATTAAATAAACCTGTCGTAATACCATAATAAAGATCACAGACTGTGTGTGAGAGAGAGAGAGCTACATAGTTTTAGCAACAAGTCAGCGGGAAACTTGGCAATGCTAACACGGCTAACAGTGAGGGATAGTATTAGCGCCTAGCATGATCTTTTGTAGTTTCATGACACTGATTTTTTTCTGTTTGTGTTTCTCTTGCATGGCAGAATGTTATCAAATGTTATCTTACAGCAGGCAATAAATATTACAATACCCATACGTATTTAAGATTAAGATTAGCGTTAGCCATGTTTGTGTAACCTGTCGCTTTTTCAGAGCTGGGATTTGCTCCTTAAGCACAGAATCACAAACTGAATGAAGATGCACAAACTGTGTGTGTGTGAGTGTGAGTGTGTGTTCACTGCGACCCTCGAGGGTCTTCACTCTCCTCATCGTTTAACGTAACATAGATGATCGGCACCAGGCCGTGGGCGTCGCCAAGGGCACACAGCAGCCAATCAGAGTCCGCTCTGCTCAGGACCCGCAGCACGTCACCCTTATGGAAACTCAGGTGACCTGTTTCCGTGGCAATGTGGTGGCACAACGCCCTCACCTCACTGAAATCAGAAGGAGGAGAAATATATATTTTATTACATATTTAATGTGTGTGTGTGTGTGTGTGTGTGTGTGTGTGTGTGTGTGTGTGTGTGTGCGCGTGTGTGTGAGAGAGATTAGAGAGAGAGTGAGAGAGATTAGAGAGAGAGAGAGAGAGAGATTACCGTGCAGCTGTCGTCTGTCTGTTGGGCTCCTGCGTTTGGTCCTGCTGTGTTTGGCTGTGTTTTGTCTCTGCACTGTGTGTGTTTAATGCCTGAGGCTCCGCCCTTTTCCCAACAGACTGCACCACCAAATCCAGCATGGCTCGATCCAGACTGAGCCAACCCGACGGCAGCCTGAGGGGTGAAAATCGTCAACAACGAGGATTTTATCTTTAATTTAATTTAATTTAACTTTTGGGACGCACCTGTCCACCCCAGCGACTTTTTCCTCTTTCCACTCACCTGCTTTTTGGGTTCTTGGATGATTTGGGTTCCGTTTTCTCTGTTTTGCTGATGTTTCCGGCTCCGAACAGTCGGCCCCAGCGTAGATTCTGAGCCGCCTGCGTTTCCGCGTCCGCCCCCTCCGGCTGCGTCTCGTTCGTCCTCTTCAGCTCACTCAGCACCGACTCCGGGGGACTGCCCATCCAAGATGGCTTCCCTTTAATCACTTTGGACGGTTCTGACTGGGGGAAGGTTCTGGTGCTGGCGGTATGACGCGTGTCGCTGCACACTGTGGTTTCTGGATTTTCAGCCGTCGCGTGATGAGCCTCTGCGCCCTCGACCACGCCCACTCTCGGCGGCGGGTTGGTTTGTCTCCGCCCCTCAGCCCCACTTCCTTTCTTGCGCTTCTCCCACTTGACAAACTTGGAGCCCTCAGCGGAGTTCTCGATGTAGACCTGTGAACTCTGCATGAGCTGGAACCACCAGCCTGCCTGCTTGCTTCTTAACCTGTCTCTTTCTCCGTCTCTCTCTCTTTCCCGCTCCCTCCTCCTCTCCCTCTCTTCGTCCTCCCCTCCCACTCCATTCATCCTGCCTGCGTGCAACACGAGCCCTTCGCTCTCTGATTCGCTACCTGCCCTGTCGCTCCTCCTCACTCTTCGCACTTGTTTTTTAGACTCCGCCCCATCCACCCGCGGCCAGGTTCCCTCTCGTCTTAACGCAAACCTGCTTCTGTGAAGCTCCACCCCCTTTTTATTAGGCCCCACCTCCTCTTTTAGCTGCATAGGCTCCTTAGGACCCCTCATGAGCTGTAACGTGGAGCGAGCTGATTGGTCAAGGCCCTGGCGGGTGGAGCAGAGCTGCTCTTTGCGTCTCAGGTGCTCTTGACCTTTCTGCAGCTGATGAGGTTCGAACAGAAGGTCGAGGTCAAAGGGCAGGAGCGACAGCGGCTGAAGCAGGAGCAGCAACTCCTCAAACATTGGCTGACATGCCCCTTGAGAAAGGGGAAGGAAACCCCACGGGTGGTAGTGGGCTGCTACGATATCTGACGACAAACACAAAGGGGATATTTACAATATTATACGAACAAAACGTGTGTGTGTGTGTGAGAGATATTATCCTACCTTCATGTGTGTATATGTGATTAAACCAGAATTCCAGAGACTGCAAGCTGAAAAATAAATAAAGGTGAGTTTTAAGCTTTATTATTATCATTATTTATTCAGTCAAATTCACAGTGTCTGAACGCTGCTTTCACTCCTCTTACACTATAAACCACGATGAATAATTTCATCATTAATAGCATTATAATCTGCCATTATAATTACAAGTTGGAATCGTATCGCCATTTTATGGCTGATATCATCACACGAGACACTCATTAGGGAATGAAAGACAGAGAAATCGACTTACTTTAAGAGTCCTAAGATGAAGGCATTGAGTCTCATGCTGTGATTGGTCAGCTCCGAGTACTGGCTGACTTTCAGGAAGAGGCTGTGTAATACGCGTGTAGAGGGACCTGAGCGAGAGAGAGAGAGAGAGAGAGAGAGGTACTTTACTGCTGAGTCTAATGTGTTCATGCTGACAAACTGACCTTCATTCGCTCTCTTCATTAACCCTGTGCCTGTTTCTCACCGAGCTGTGTCGACGCCTCCACCACGCTCCAGGGCTGATTGCGTCTCTGTCCAATGATGATGTCGAGCGTGTACGCTCGCAGGCCGTCTTGCAGCACGTCACACACGGCGGGACACAGGTACTTCAGGATCAGGTGAGCCACGTTGGGACTCACTGAGCTGTTGCCCAACTTCGCCTGAACACAGAGACACGGCGTTTCACGTGAAGCATCCCATTCTGAACACGTCTATCAGATTTATTGTATTTGTCTCAGGTTGCTTGTGCTACAGTCTGTAATCAACTGTAAATTTATATGTTACATGCTTGGCTGAAGACTGCGCTCCCCACGGGTATACATTTTTGTGTGTAAAACAGTAAATGAGACCTAATTACATGTAGGAGCTGAAGAAACGTCCGACCACACCTGCCACAGGAAAGGTCCGAGGAATCATTCGAGCTAGTCATTCAGATTTGTTTCTTTACAGCGTAATACCTCATTTTCATAGACTCGTACAGTCCAGATTACTCTATTAATGAGCCTCTTCACTACCACCACCACCACCACTACTGATATTAATAATTCTAACAACCTTTACTCCTGCATCCCGACTGGTGCCGAAATGAGCCACAATCAGATCCACTGCTGTGTTGATGGCCTTCACCAGACCTGAGACAGGGAGAGGGGGACAAAGATTCGTCCTTTGAGAAGCTGCTTAGTGTAGAACTACACATTTTCCACTTTTTTATACCCATGAGAAAGTGCGTGTAATACACACAGATGCACACACACACACTATACTCAATAAATACTCGTATCGAGAGTGATGTTTGGACAGAGCGTGTTTTATGGACACGTCCATAAAGTAATTTCACTGAGTCACATGATGATAGAGTTACTGAGTTACTGAGATGGGAGCGTCTACTCGATTTATTATAGCCCCCCTGTGTAACAGCTAACATCTACTGCTCCCTTGTGAGAAGGAAATAGGACAGCTAGATAAAATCAACTGGACCTAGAATTAAATGTTAGCTTTATCTGATTGATTTGGGTAAAATTTCTTAAGAGAATATTTTCATGGGCGTGTCCATAAACACTGCAAGCAATCCTTGACCACGGGTTGTGACGGAATATTTACTCAAACTCAAACTAATCTTGGCTTATCAGGGCTTCATAAAACCTGTATACACACTGATGGATAAACAGAGCAAACAGCAGGGTGAGGTACCACACCAGACACACACTCTCTCACACACACCTCTCTTCTGATGCAGGTCGATGGAGATGGACTCTTCAGTGGTGGCGTCAGGTGAGAGGCAGAACTCCTCTGGGGGGCGCTCCGTCTGAGAGAAATAATCCGGCAGCAGGTCACTGTAACACCTCAGTGACTGACCTGTACACACACACACACACACACACACACACACACACACACACAGAGTAAAACACTAAGAATGCACATACCACTCCCTGACCATTCTGTGCAATATTAATTCGATTGATTTAACTGAGTTTATATTTGTTTTGTACTTCGTGCCTTCCCGTCCCTCGTTTCATAAAGCATCCTTTACGTAATTAACGATCTAACAGCTGTTTAACGAGCACTGTGAGGAAAGTGCCTGTTAGTAAAACAGGTCCTGAGATGAGCCCTAACGCTGATTAGATTAGGTTCAGCACCGTTGAGTCTGCTGAAGTTCAGCGCGTGGTTTGATGGAGGGAAGTCGAAGACGTTGCGTCTCGCTGTGCGACTCCTGGCGGTCAAAGCAGCAGAAGCAGACAGAGAGGAAGAAGAGGAGCAGGAGGGAGAGGAAGAGCAGACGTCTCTCTTCTTCTCCACACCCAGAGGGTTCTTACGCCTGTATTCTCTCCATTTCAGAGCCTGTGGGGAGAGGTGGTGTGCTACAGGATGGAAAGAAGTGACAAATAAAAGTGGAATGATGGATACAAAGAAGAATAAGGGATGGATGGATGAAGTAAGAAAAAAGTGAAGGAAAGTGATGACAACAAACAAGGAAAGAGGGAGAAAGGAATGAAAAGATGGAAGTATGTTAGAAAACGAAAGAAAGGACGGATGAAGTAGTGATAAGAGGAATGATTATGTAAGGAAGGAGAGAAAAGGATAGATAGAAGAGTCAGGATGAAATGATTAGGGTAAGGAATGTGAGAGGAAGGGATGGATAGATGTTGAAAGGGAAGGATGGGTTAAAAAAGTGGAAAGGGAAGAACATGGAATGGAAGGAAATAAGCAATGCATGGATGGTGAACGATGAAAGGAGAGGAGGGATGGATGGATGAAGTAAAAGGAAAGGAGGAAAGGATAGATGAATGGAAGTAAGGAAAGCAAAGGATGGAATGACAAAACAGATGAGAAGAAAGAAAAGTTATGAAACAAAAAAAAATGAAAAGTGAAAATGGAGTTTAAGCAGAAGAACAGATGAATAAAATTAGTAAGTAGCAGTTAAAAGGAAGAAAAGCTGGTAGAGTAAAAGTGCAGAAGTGAACTTCAGACACCAAACGTGTGATTGATGGTTTTTCCACATCACTGCAACATTAACGCTCAACTGCTTCAGACTTTCATCACGCTGTGCCACAAGTCACTATACTGCTGCAGTCACGTACCGTTGTGCGCTCTCTGCATCATACACACAGGAGGTGCGCTCACTTCCTCTTCCTGCCGCCCCGGTTCCAGCTGTGCCATCGGACTGAGGCCGGAGCTGGGCAGCGTGGGTAATGTACTCCGGCTGGCTCGGTGGAAACAGTGCCCCCTGGTGGCAGGGGGAGGAGTCGGGGGTAGTGGGGCCAGCTTGGTGGCTGGGGCAATCCCGGTTGGGGTGTGAGAGAGGGGGGCAGGGCAGGAGAGGGAGCGGGGCGGCGAATAACTGCCCAGAGGAGACGGCCGGGGACGCTGACCATCGTCGTCGGAGTCCTCCTCGTCCCGCTCGGATGGGGCGGAGCCGAAACGAGCCTGCATGTGATTGATGTACTCGTCCAGCAGAGGGAGGACGGGCTTCGGCTGCGGTTTCCCGAACTGCTGCTGCAGGGTGAAGGGCTGGATGGGTAACGTGGTGGGACGCTGGTCTTTACTGTAGCGCACGACCGCTGGGGACGAGTCAGCAGAACTGGACAGTCCACCTTAAAGACAGAGACGTACAGAAAGAAGAGTTAAAAAGTTTGTACTACGTTACTAATCTACAATTTAAAACACAGACGTGGTGAAAATGAATGAAGAAACTATTATGAAGTATATAACAAAAAAGCAAAAGAAAACAAAAACATGTCACATGCCCTAATTGTTGTTCTTTCTTTGAAAGAAGAGATTTTTTTAGAAAGATTTTTACATAAAATCATTCACCATGCTGCCATTTTAAGCTGAAAAAGAGAGTGTTTTCAGCTAATCTGACAACATGCTGAGGCAAAAAAATGAAGTCTAAATGGCAAGGCAGTGTGCAGCGCTGCTTAGGAAACAGAACGCTGTTTGGGTTCGTTGTGTTCATTGCCGTATTGTTGTGTGTTTAATAGCCGTCATGTGTGTTTATATTCAGAATCTTAAAGCAGCAGCAGAGGCAGTGAGGTAACGTGTTTACAGCAGTAGCGGATTAAAGACAGCAAATAAGTTTTCAGTGCAGTCTCATCCCTGTGCTGAGGTGCTGTGGCGTGATCTAGAGTGATGTCCAGAGGGAAACATTTCACAGCCAGACACAAAAGGGATGAGATCTGCTGGAGGAAGGGACTCGATGGAGTTAAAAAATGAACAGACGGACGGTAATCTGTGTAAAGGCATTTTAATCTGTAGTGCAACTGTCCAATATCGTAAGGTGACCCTCCGATCATACGCTGCGGCGAAACTGAAACCGTGGAACCTTAACCCTAATCACGATAACTGAAGATGTTACATGATGGATCATTTCACCAAGGTTTTGCTCACAAAGCGCCAACGAAGGCCAGTACAGGTTTCCAGATTTTTGTTCAGCATTAATAAAAAGTATTTTGGGGAAAATGAAACAGTTGGTATGGAAGTATTTTAAACATCCAGTGATTAGATTTATACAGCAACAAAGGGATTATAAAAGCACCAACACTTGATGATAATCATATAAGGAAATGTATCATGATGTTATTGTATCACTGTATCAGTATCATATCAAACTGGCCAGCCCTAAAGTGAAAGTGTACAATAAATCAGGCACATGGTTCCTGTGATTAAACACCAATGCATGCTGCATTTACAGAAACAAAAGTAAAACCCCACAACTCAAAGCAAAACTAAACGTGGGAAAGCCCTAAGCAGTGTGAACGCCGCTCTCTACAACCACATAGACGAATGTGTGAACAGTGTTACAACAGCACAACTCCTTTAACGAATCTTTAATCTACACACTCGTTATTATATCAGTCATGCTTTATATTTGCTCGCTCTCAAATAATGAAATAAATAATAACAGTTACAGAAAGAAGAATAGACTGAAGAGAATTGAAAGAATTGAGTAGAGATGTTTGTCATCGCAGCAACAGTAACAACTGAATCTTTTATAATGTGCTATTGTTATTTTAAATGAGCATTATTATTATTATTATTATTATTATTCATAATGTTAATCTTACCTTCGGTTTTGTCTCACAGCTAAAACCAGAGTGATCTTTACACACAACGCAATGACACAGCAGAGACAGTAAGGATAGAGAGAGCTGCCTCACAGGCAATAACACACACACACACACACACACACACACACAGACCTGCATATGCTGTGTCACTGCGTCGGGAGTCAGCACAGAGAGAAAGAAATCAGTAGGAAAACCCGGAAATGTTCTGGCAGCTCGTCTCTGACAAGGTGTGTGTGTTCTTTGACTGGGACACTGTGTGTGTGTGTGTGTGTGTGTGTGTGTGTGTGTGTGTGTGTGTGTGTGCTCGCGTGTGTGTAAAGTCACTTTGCGGTTGCGCAAGCTGTTTGCCCCACATGGTGTCAGATGTCAGTGTTTTCTCCCCTCACAGTGCAGTACACACTCATGGCCACCAGGGGCACTGCTGGACCAAGAGTGTGAACATGCACCAGGTGTGGAAGTGTAATGTTATTTTATTATGTGTTCTATTTTAAATTTGTAAACCCAAAGTAGATTTTTGCAAATCTGTAAATTTTATGACATTGTACATATTGTAGTAATCTGTAAAGTACGTCTGTAAAGTCTGTGAATAATGATTACTGAGTAATGATTTGGAAGAATTTTTAAAACTTGTAGCTGTCACTCTCCGCCACCATCCACTTGGTCCCACCTCTTCATCCTTCCTGCCCCATCAGCCCTCTGAACCATGCATCTGGCTCCACCCCCTCATATACCTGGAAACATCCATCTGGCTCCACCCCCTAAGATACCTGGAAACAACCGTCCACGCCCTCATATACCTTGAAACAATCTGGCTCCACCCTCTCATACACCTGGAAACAACCATCTGGCTCCACCCCCTCATACACCTATACTATGTAAAACGATACATATGACCTTAAACTCTGCCTTACCTTCTGCTTTGGTCCGCGTCTCTCTCCCTGCTCCCCCCGGCGAGGCTCTAAGTGGTGTGCTCCAGTGGGGGGAGCTTATCAGTGAGGACAGATCTTCGTGAATCGGGGAGAACTCTCCAGACGAGTGTGAGTGAATAGAAGAGGCTTCACCACTACTCTTCTGAGAAGGAGAGCCGCCGTTCTTCCTTTTATTCCTTGCAATCTCAGCGAAGGAAGTGACACGTGGTGGAGGGGGCGGGCCAGCTGTGGAACCCTCACTGAGACGCATAGGACAGCTTAGCATGCGCTCCAGAGAGCCCAGACGAGGCTGTGGGGACTTGTCCAGGTTCCGGTCATAGCTACGGGAACGAAGACGGGCCCCGACCGAAGCTCCGCCCACAGGTGGTGAGATGTTGACGTACACTTGTCCCTCAATCACATTTGAATGCGTGGAGTCAGTATTACCCATGAGTGACTCCGCCTTCTCTTCACACGGCTATCAGGGGGGGAAAAAAAGAAAAGATGCAATATTGTGATGCGCATATCAGTTTATTAACATTCTATATAAACTCATGACACAGCGAGCAAACAAAGATAATACATCATCAGGGAATTAGTTTAAAATGCTGCCACGGCTAACTGCTCAGCATTACTAATGTATTTAGGGTTGTTAACAGACTGAAATAATGCTTTCTGTAAAAACAGTACTGACTTACCTTTTGTGTGTTGACCTGTGCATTTTCTCTCTCTTCCTCCTCTTCTTGCTCTTTAATGTGCCTAAACAGGAAGTACTCTGCGGGCTGGGTGGGACTTCCTTTGCTGTGTTCGTCAGAGCAGCTTGTGACCGAAGATCCTGCAGGACTTGGGGAGGAATGTGATGAAACATCGCAGGTTACCAACTTGTAGTAGTTCTGGGTTGCAACAACCAGCCGTGCTTGGCTCTGCATACAGGAAGTGAGGTCATTGGCCGAGGTCTCCGAGGGTAACAGACCTTCGTGGTTGTGATAGGAATTGCAGTTAGCGTCAAGCTCCACTGTGCCACCTTGTGGCTGGGAAGAGCATAGGCAGGAAGAGGAAGACGGAAGATCGGTGACTTCCTGAGGATCTTCCGTTGGAGATCTGTGCAAGTCCAAGTAAAAAGCTCCACCCCCACTTCCATATTCGGCCCCGCCCATACAGACGGGCTCAGATACAGAAGAGGTGCAGGACTGATCGGCGGAGCTGTTGAGGTTGATTGGCTTGTCAGGGACGATGTTGTTCGTCTTGTTGTAGATGGTACTGAAGTTTACCAGGATGCCGTCAGAGCTGTTGCAGGATGAATCGCTGCAGTAACCATGTGTAAAGTCTGGGAACGATTCGGGATACGTCCGGGAGCATCCACAACATTCCAAACTGCCCCGGCCGCCTTGCATGGACTGATCGTCATCATCGTCGTCCCACTCTTGCTCTCCACAGTCCATTGACAGGGTGGACCCGCTGCTGCCATGACGATTCTGACTGTCCAGCGCCAAAAGATCAAGACCCTCGAGACGTGCAGAAAAATGCCTCCCAGGAGCCCCCTTTTGGTCAGAACTCCAGGGCTTCTCTAAAGATTCATGCAGATGGAATGGTCCAGAGTTGTAGCCCAGCTCATGCAGATGGAACGGAGCCAAGTCCACTCTGTCGTCTAAGGCTGCATTCGAGTTTCCATGCAAGTGAAAAGAAGAATCTTCCAAGTATCCGTTCAGGTTGTTTCCGTCATCGTCGTCGTCATCTTCAAAATCGTCTTCCCCTGCATTCAGCAGGAAGGGATTGTGTCTGAGTGAGCTTGGCCTGTTGTGCACCTTCTTCGACAGGACTTTAGGAAGTGCATCTTCAGAATTGCTGGACGTGAAAGAGGAAGTGTCACTCGCCATGCTTCCCCCTCTCACTCCTTTCTTCTCTCCTCCTCTCATCCCTTCATCTTCAAAAGCATCGCTGGAGCTGGAGGTCTGGATCAGGCTGCTGTACACCAGCGCCTCACGCTGGAGGACGTCCCTCTCAGGAAGCGAGGTGGTGCGGATCAGGCCCAGGTTTTCTGGGCAGCTGAATGGGTTGTTGCTTTTCCTCAGTGGGCTCCTGCAGCGCTGATGCGAACCAGAAACCTGGCAGTGCACTAGAGGGATGTGATGAACAATCAGTGTCTCTCCGGCCAGCTTCGGAGGACTGTCCATCGTCTCTGGAAAACGGGATGGGGACGGGACAGAGATCGAAGCTTGACGAGGTTGGAGAGAAGTTTAATTCACACGCCCAATCCCGACTCGAGGTCGCTGAGAGTGAGGAGTGTGATAGAAGAAGCTGAAGAGGTCATCTCGACAGAAAGGAAACATCTAGAAGGCGGTAGAGAAAGAAGGTACACATTGTTTTCCATTTCATTTCATTCTAACCCTAACCCTAACCCAACCATTATTCACTTTGTTAAAGTTAAATAACATTTTTGTTGGCATAATTAATGTTTACAAGGCTGGCTAGTGAACAGCTGGAAAAAATTGTGTGGGATTTTTTTAATGTATTTTTGTTTACGTTTTTTAATTACTTTTTTTGTAGGATGTTTAAGACACTTGACTTCAGCCAGGTTTACACTGTACAATGTCCGGCCACAAGAATCAGTTAAGATTTTGGCAGTGTTGGAAATTATGAATGAAATCTCAGTGTGTGAGCGCTGCTACGATGCTCGTCTAGAAGCCACCTACAGGACGGTATAGCATGATGCCAAACTCCAGGGCAGCTACAACTACAGTGATGGTGGTTGAGGAGGGAGCATGTCTGTGTGTGCTCCATCATGACCGGGCAATAAGGGAGGTGGCACGGAAAGACACTGCTGATGAGTAACCGCTTCCTGTATCCTTATTACACGGAGTTCACGTTGAAGAACTGACATTCATGGTGCTCTCTCTTACCGAGCTGTGGCCGGCTCTTCACCTTCTGAAGTGTCATTTTTCTTGGCATAACGTGCATAGTGATTTTTTTTTTCTAATTGCAGGTTTATCATTAGTGGATCGTCAGCGTATAATTTGACACGGAGAAGGCAGGTTTGGCACAATCTTTACTTTTACTGTGATCTCTTACAGTGCGACGATAATAACCCTAAAATAAAGCTGAAATCACACCCAGTAAATCCGGCTTTAAACACTGCGCCAATGTTGTTGCACTCAGCAGACCGTCTTGTGCAAGGCATTTCTGTCTCAGAGCTCTCGACTTGCTAATGCATCATCTGCAGATGGACACACACACACACACACACACACACACACACACACACACACTCAAACACAGAAACACACACGCCTCTCTTTATCTTACACAGCCAGCAATACACACCCTCCGTCCCACTGACACACAAGGACACACAAACGAACACGCAAGTCATCCACGCTCCTTGAACCTAACCACATACTCTTTTGCTGCTTATTGTCCTGCCCTGAAATTGTAATCCTGGAGAATATCCATGTCGGAACAATTGGGTTCGTACACACAGTAAACAGCATGTGTGTGGCTCGGGACACTGATAATGAGGAGACGGTTGTGGTGGTGTTTACGTGGCGTAACTATTATTGAACATCACTCAGTTCAATGCTCTGTTCCCTAGATTAGTGTGCTCCTGACCACTACTCACCGCCCGGTGTAGGGACCAGGGACCAGGGAGAGGATTGGAACACGGCCCTGGTCTTTAGGAGAATCACTGTGTCAGTGCTGTCAGATGGATAACATGGTGGACTTTACACTCACGTCAGCGCTCTGTAGCCTGGAGTAACGGGGCACATAGTTCACATTCCTGACACGCTACAGCAAAACAATGTCGCACACACACACATGCGCGCACACACACATACACATCACATGCTGACAAGCATTAGGCAAGCGTCATTATGACTGTTCACAGCTACTGCATGAACATGATGCAACCAAAAGCTACGCTCAGGCACTGGGAACATAAACACACCTGTAATACTATCTCTGTGGGGAACACAGAGACTTGTGTATTACTGTAACTAAATAACGCTACACACCTTCAGTTTCTCAAAAAAAAAACAAAAAAATCTGCACCCTATCCATATCAGTGTCATGTAGTCCTACCTGCTGAGATGTGATTCCTACAGAGAGATAAAACCCTGATAATATCGTACCACAAGCCTCCACATCACTCACCGAGTGACTCTTCAAGCTCGTGCTGTGGAATTGAGAGAATGACCAGTTGCGTCACGTGTTCACGTGCGTCATCTGCGTCGTCTGTCAGAGCAACACACATCCACAGCACTTACATACATCAGCGCAAGAGAGGCACCAAAGGATCTTAATCTTTCTTTTAGTTTAGATATTTCTGTGTGAAACGTCACCAGCCTCACTTTTTTACTTTCTTGAAGTTGATAAGGGAAAAAAAAAACAGCAGCTTTTCATGTTAGCGAGAAACCGTAAAGCAACTCCTCCGTCCTTACAGCTTCACCTCCGACTGTTACAAAGCGCTGACACTGGAGACTCCTTACACTGGAGACTCCTTCCATAAACGTTACATAAACACATTTCTCCTTAAAGAAAACGCCACCATATCGACGTTTTTTTTTAAATCTGTTTATTATTAGCGGAACGTCTGCTGTTGCTGTAGAAACGATAACGGACTGTCGTTAGTCGTTTCCAGTGGTCAGTTCACACAAAAAGAATTGGTACATCCCCTGTAGAAACCATAAAGGTGTGTGTGTGTGTGTGTAAGTGGAGTATAAACAAGATTACTGTCTCTCATGGACCGGAAATAATGCATTTCCACCCAGTCTTTCACATCAGCGTTCCTCCTGGCTAGCAGTGAGAGGACTGCTGTCACTTGTGGATGTTACATAACTGGAGTACTTTCCCAAATCCCAAAATGTCGCCCTGTCTGTGCTGGATGCAGGCCGCGTCCCAAACCGCACACAACCCCTACACAGTGCGCCACGCAGGGCGGCGGAGTAACCCTACTGCGCCGATTTATTTGTAAATCATATTAATAAACACCATTCGTGTGTGGTTTGGGACAGAGCCATAACGCACGGCAGTACCCCGAGGGTAAGACGGGGTTATGAGAGCTGTGTGTAGTGCCCCAGTGTAGGGAGCACAGCGGCATCTGAAATGCGGCCCAAGCGATATTCCGGGAAAGTGAGCTAACCTCCGTAACGTCACGGCGGTCATCACAAATATACATTTTTAGCCACGTATAACGGAAAAGCATACACAGAGACATAGTGAAATACATCGGAAACAGTAGGAAGTGCGTATAATAGAATAAATAAGCAGAATAAAGATGTAAATATAGACGCGACAAAGCCCTAAACAGGCCTCACAGTAAGAGAACCGTTACTGCAGAGAACTAAGCTGACAGCCCTGACAGGGTTTCTCTCACTGAGCTTATTCTTCATCATATCACCAACATCTGAATCCTTAACATGATATTTATCTGTACAATGATTTAAAAAACAAACAAACAAACAAAAAACAGCGCAGTGATGGAGCGGTAATGTGCATCCCTCTGCACCCGCCGTCCCCGCGCGCGCCTTTGTCTCCCACCCGTAACCACTGAAGGTCACGGCAATGCTCATTTCTCACATACTCACATTTTACTCTCTCTCCTGAGCCTGTGAGGCTGGATCCCGACTCTCAGTGCGGGAGTTTGCGTGGTTTTTCCCCGCACTGTTCAGCGCACTGCTCGCGCTTTGAGCGCCGGACGCTGCGTCATTTTCCTCTCCTTCATCCCCGGCCACATTAACGCCTCTCACACTCCTGCTAGTCGCGTCCTTGTAAATGGTTCGGTGTAAACAGCGGGTTCTAACTGCAGATGTGCAGCAGCTGGACTGATCCCGCAACAGAGACTAACGCACAAAGCGCTCGAGTCAGGCGTGTTGTTGTTGCACCCGTTTTAATGCGCTGGACCAACCGGGACAAAATTCTCCCCTTCTTCCCTGAGTCGACTCTCTCCAGTGACTCGTTCAAGTGAATCGAATACGCGAGTTGGGATGTGTGTGAGCTAAAGCTGGATTTATGCTGTAGGACAGGGCTGCTCATACCTCTGGCAACAGATCTACTTGTTATTGTTATTTATTTGTTATTATTATTCTTGTTATTACGGTAAGATCCACTGTGTGAAATACACATGTACACTCTAAATTTGGAGATAATTTTGAGAGATTTGTTTTTATTCAGATAAGATAAGGCAATCAATTTTCATTCAAAGAAATAAACAAAAGTAATATACAGCAGTGGGGGCGTGGTCGAGTGTCAGCGGCGGACAAAGAGGAGGCGGGTCGGACCGGCAGGTAACGCGTGAGGATTCTCACCTGTGTCTTATTACTACCACTTTACTGATTTGTGTCTGTGCGTTTAGTAACTGACGTAACCACAGAGAGAGAGAGAGTGTGATGTAGTTGGCAGAGTTTGCGAGACACACGAATGTACACCCACACACCGTGAAGTGTGAGCTTGAACATGACTGAGTGAAAGCTGCCTCGTCACCTTCACCCCGGGGTTCTGCACTGACCTGCTATTGACGTACTGAGCTTCTTCTGTAGGATTTTCAGCCAAATGTTGTTGTTGCAGGCAGAAATTCACTGGTCATGAGGTCTTATGCTGAAATCCATTGTACTCAGAAACTTCCAAGTCGATTTTTCCCGAGTTCTGATATAAAAGTGTTCCGGTGAATCGGCTTCGAAAAGATGGATGCAAGGAGCAAGTGCATGTTTGTATGTCTGGTCTCTGAATTTGATAAACATGTTAATAAGTTCTACGTTAATTATTTCTGAGCGATTAATGAAGAGAAATGACGTATAATACAGAGCAACTGTCCTGTTCTTCTTAGAAACGATCTGTTACAATGGGGTTATTAGTCAAATTGGGCTGAAGTGAGTGGAATTTAGTTACAAATCTAAATTACGAAGCTGTTCAACACATTTTCACAGCAGAAAAGCTACACATCAAGCCAAATCAAGCTTCATGAAGTAGAAAATGCAAAAGGAATTCTGTTCACCAGCGACTGTGCCGCCATGTTGGTGTGATGTCAGGTTGGGGGGGGGGTGAAGGTAGATGTTCCCCGAGTTCCACGGAATTCCGAGTCGAATGAACGTTACGCTGCACTTTTCTGTGTCGGAGGTCAGATTTTTTTCAGAAAAATGTAGATTCTCTACGTGTTATGGAAACTTGGACTGAGCTTAAAAGGTCCTCTTGTGTCAGTGAGATATTTTTAAAGTAACTTTGAAAAGCAGGTCATGATCACGTGATCTTCAGAAGCAGTCTGAAGAGTTTAAACTCTTGAATGAGTCTCGTAGAAATAGACAGCGCGAGTGACTCAAAGTGGCCGAGCCTCATCGTGCTATTTGTATAACACATCTTTCAGTTTTTCCTCAAATTATCATTCTGTCCACCATTTAAAACAACGGCATGGACGTAGCGACCTGCTGCTGTTTAATTTAGCTGCCTTTCTCCTCCATGACCTCGATCAGTGTCACAGTATTAATCAGGATCGCTTCACAATGCCTCCGCAATCCCGTAAGTGCCTAGTAATGTGGTATAAACAGATCATGTTCTAAATCATCATGTAATTATATTTACATGAACATAGATTCAGACTCACATCCTCTGGATATAAAAGGCTTTTATTTATACAAATGTTTGTAGTAAAAAATATAAACATAAAATGTTCCCTCATGAAGTCATCACATGTTTTGATTGCCTGATATTTCAGCTTTTAAAAACGAGGGGAAATGTGTAATAGTTTACAAAAATAAATCAACCTGAAGACATACAATGAAAATAATCCCAGCAGGTGGTTTGGTCTGTACACAGTGAGGGGAAGTTTATACCATTTTCTTATCCGTAATTAACTCCACACACACACACACACACACGCACGCACGCACGCATGCGCGGTCACTGCACTGGGTCTGGACTTTATAGGGCGCTACGCAACCTGCCTTACCCATACCACACACACATCGTCTAAAATCTGAGTGTTTAATGACGTTAAAAATGAAAACTGTTCCTGCACTGTTCTGGAAATGTGACACGGTAGTGAATGGTTTGTTCACGACGCTCCCAATTAGACATAAATATCATGGAAACTTCATGTTCGCATGATTACAACTAAAACATGCGACGCTGCAGTAACGTGGTACGAACATTACGCTTTAAACATTACTTAAAAAAAAAAACACTCACCCAATAGTTTCTTTCATAAAAACAATGTAAAAATTATTAGCTGCGTCTATATCGTTACCTCAACTCTTCTTTATCATAACGTGGTTCAAGATTACGGATAAATTGCAAACATATTGTGACGTTTACTAGCTACCTGACAGCATGCGATATCTCTTCCCTGCGCTTTTAGTGTGTATAGCGAGCTAGATATCACAGCTAACTTGCCTGGCTAATGTTAGCTTCCACTCCCGATACAAAACCTGAAGTGAAAACGTTTTTTGGAATGCTTGTCTAATTTCGCTTCTCAGCTTCATTTCGTATTTTGTTCACTGATATGCGTTTCTTGGCCAATCACAAAGCTGCTCCCATCGCCACACTAGTTTACTGACTGGCTACAAGTTTTATCAGTTTACCTGATGTTAGCTAACCTGCTAATATACGTACAGCTAATGATATTGCAGTGCTGTGTTTAGGTAGCTGACTAGCTTCGCTGTTATAATGTGTAATTAAAACATGAGTCGAAATGAGAAGGAAGCTTTGTGGTGTTACATGTCACATGATCTAGTCTGTGATCCACCGAGTACATTTAACCTGAGCTCCTCTCTTTTTAACCCACAGACGCAAGACCACAGAAGTGGGAAACACCTGGACGCTTCCAGTTCCACAGGCTAATGATTTACAGTGAAAGTGGCATTTGTCTGAACACAAAGATAAAATAAACAAACAAACAAACAAAAACCTCAGAATTAAAAGTCAGAAAGTGGAAATTTGACAGATGGCAAACCTCAATAATAACCCAGAACATTAGGAGGTTTGGTGTGTTGGTGTTAAAAATCGCAGTGGTAATGTTGTCAGGGATGACCTCATGTAAGAAATACTCTTTTAGTAACACAATACACACACACACACACACACACACACACACACACATGACTCTTCCTGGTTACAAAAATAAACATGCTTCTTTTTTGGAGTCATGCACATTTATACATGTTTCATGTCTGTAAAAACACAAATCTGTCCTCCAGTATTAGCTGTCATGTGACCCCCAGTCTTTAGCATCATGTGACCTCAGTCTTTGGTGTCATGTGACAATCTGTGTCCTATGACTGCAGTTTTTGGTGTCAGGTAAAGTCAGTCTTTGCTGTCATGTGACCTCAGTCTGTCATATGACTGCAGTTTTTGGTGTCAGGTAAAGTCAGTCTTTGCTGTCATGTGACCCCCAGTTTTTGAGGTCATGTGACCTCAGTCTTTGATGTCATGTGCCTTTGGTGTAACGGTGCGTTCCAGCTGCACACTACATAGTGCAGTGTTCTGTAAGTCTGAATGTGCGCTAGTGTCCCAGCACATGTCCAGCTGTGCTGATGAAATCCCACAATGCACTGCAATGTTGTTCAGAGCAGCAGATACAGGATGTACCTCTGTGCCACGCCCACAATGCAATGATGATGGTGAGATGTGATCTACAGGGTGTGTGATGTGATCTGGGGACACGTTCATGATGGACTAATGATGGTGAGACGTTTGTTCTCCCCTTGAAGTTTCACTCAGGAAGTGAAACGCTGCTCCTGCTAGTGGACGTGTGTGTTCTCATGTTCTTTTTTTATTCCCATTGTTATTCCCATGTTCTGAGGAACGTGTGAAACCTGGTACCACAGTCTGTGTGTGTGTGTGTGTGTGTGTGTGTGTGTGTAACAGATAGCGATATAAAGGAATGTAAAATATTGCATAAATATTAATTAATACATCAGAACCTCATATTTACATCTAAACACTGTCATACATTTTCATATATTTAGGTAACATTTTGATCTCTTTAGTGTGTGTGTGTGTGTGTGTGTGTGTGCATCCTTTTTGCGTTGTGTTCTGTAGAACAGCAGAACCATGTAAATACTGCTCCAAAAACCCTGTTCTTGCCTGCCAAATGCTGTAAAAGTAAATGTGAAGTCCACACTCAGCGGTGCCTCTAGAACCCAGTGATGACTCTAACGCTAGATCCTGAAGGTGATTTCAGCTGCCTCTGTTGTTTTAGTACCAGCTTCTCTTTTTGCACCTACTGTAATTTATGGAATCCATTATTGGGGTTAAACCCATCTTCTAATTTTGGTATTAGAACCTGTGCCAAATTTGGAATCTAGAACCTGCTCGTAATTTTATTAGAACATCACCATTAATTTTGGGTTTGACCCTGGTGCTAATTATGGTTCTGGTATCCACTTCTCGTTTTGTTCCTCATACTCGTTTTCGTCATTCGAGCCCCACCCCTAAAAAGGGGGATTTTGGAGGGTGTACTACTTCTGCCGTTTCCTTCAGTTACTCAATATTCTGATAAGGTGGAGTACTGGATGGATCAATAGAGTTCAAGAACCTCCAAAACCATTTCTAATTTCTAAAACAAGCACCAGATATTGGTTTTAGGACCAGCACCAGACCACTTTAAAGTTTGTTCTCGAACCCGTGCCTGACTGGGGTCTCTGATGTTTTTGAGCTAGAACCCACTTCTAATTTTTGGTCTTCACAATCGAAGCTCCACGTCTAGAACGCAGAGTCTTTTACAACACGATACTGCTGGAGCTGTGTGGGTTCCACCTCCTGTTTAGAGTTCTGCTGTTTCCCGGTCGGGCTGAACCGGGCTGTGCGGCCTGTGGGCGTGAACCCTGTGGACCGGGGTGGAGCCTGTCGGCCTAGGAACCGTTTGGAGGTGACGAGGTCGCCGTAGCCCTGAGCGTGAGAGAAGGCGTAGCCCGAGCGGCGAGTGCTGGAGCGGCGGATCCTGGTGCGATGGCGAGGAGGAGGAGGCTGAGCCTTCATCTGGTGCACCATAAACCTCACCTGCACAACAAGGCATAATATTATTATTATTATTATTATTATTGTTGTTTTTAGTCTATTTCCTATTTTATTTTCTTATTCACGCCACACATGGTTTGTGTAATAAGTGGGGTGTTGCTATTGCTATTGTTATTGCTACTGATTCTTTTCATAATAAATTAGTAACACGTCTGAGGGAGATTGTGATGTTCGGAGACGTTTGCACTCTTGTTGCCTTTACGCTTTTTGTATAAAAGAGTTTTTAGATTTAGCTAAATATGACTTTACAGTGTGTAGCTTCTCCAACACGCCATAATGCGCTTACACAATAAGCTATATGAAGTGACATCAGGCTGATTTTGGAGAAAACTTGGGGCTCTATCTGTAATTCGAACACTCTTTGTGTGTGTGTGTGTGTGTGTGTGTGTGTGTACCCTGTCATTGATAGTGGGACTGATTTGGCTGTACAGGAAGCGGTGAATGAGCACTGGCAGCACACACAGAACCACAGTCAGGACAATCGTCAACCAAACGTTGAGACGATCCAGAGTGTTGCGCCCGGTGCCTACCACAAACACACACACACACACACACGTCAAAAAACATGGCACACGATTGTAGTATTGTCTGTAGAGAATGTATAGTTGAGTTTGCGGCTGGCTGTACTCACCTACGAAGGCGAAGGAGCTCGGCTGGAGGCGGTGCAGTCCGTCGCTCTGCATGGCGAAGGTGACGAGGAAATACATCCCCAAACTCCCCCATACAAACAGGTGATTCACCGCCGTCCAGTACGACAGGTCCAGACCCAGCTACGGAGAAAGGACAGGAGAGAGAGTCTGTATGAAGTCCTCACAGTAACGAACACTGACCTTCTCCTGACATCTTCACAGTAACCGTTACAACATTGTCACAGGAACATATCGTGATGCTCTCACAGTAATGTAGCCTGATGTCCTTACAGTAAGAGATACCACTCAAAACCGAATGAAACACCGATGGCGGAATGGGCAACGTTATTTTTACTCGCATTAGTCATTCCTGAAGCTTCTCCATGAAGTCATACAGGACAAACATACCAGTGAGGCAGGTTTAGACTTGAGTAATTAGATGGTTCAGACATAGTAAAGGAAGTCTCAGTGTGTTCCTGTGTTACACACCTGAACACACACGGTGATGATGAGGCACGTCTGCGTGAGCAGCGCAAAGGACTGGTAGTCAGCGGTGTCGTACAGGGCAAGGTAGGGCACGAAGAACAGCACCAGGGAGCTGTAGCAGCTGTGAAGTGCACACTTCACAAAGGTTCCCTTGTTAAAGTACACACTCAGCTGGCCTGGCCCGTAAAGCTGAGGGTACTCCAGACCCCAGCTGTCGTTCACATCCTGAACACACACACACACACACACACTGTTACGGAATGAAATGAGGAACAAGTCTGTGCTTGCTAGAGGTTGTTTGTAGTTGTGGTACCTGGTCGAAAAGGCCCATGCCCAGAACCGGGAGCGCTGTGTACATGAGGTTATAGAGAGCGATGAAGGCCTGGTCATACACCGTCTGCACCAACACAACCAACACGCACGGTCAGTCATGTCATGTGGAGTCTTTAAGAGCAGTTCATTTCAGTTATGATCAGCAGTAAATACTGTTATACTGAAAACGATTGCTTTCCATCTCTCTGTCTCCTGAGTCACACTCATGCTAACGTGCTCACCTGGGCGGAGAACCCACAGAAGAAGGCGTACCAGAAGTGCACAAAGGTGAAGGTGAAGTTCTTGTAAAAGAAGTAGCGTAGGAACTTGCACATGCGCAGGTAGGACCAGCGACCGTGCACCAGCAGGAGGCGCTGCAGGTAACGGAACTGCGCGAAGGAGAAATCGCTGGAGAGAACGGCCTGCATGCCCTCCTGCCCGCTGATCCCCACGCCGATATGAGCCGCTGTGGAGAGACACGGGGAGAGAGGAGCGGAGTAAGAAAGACTAGAGAAGTATTAAATAATTATTAATACTCTGTACTACACAACACACTTGGTCTAAAGATAGATAACAGTATGAAAGTCTTTCACCCAGAAAATCTGATCAGTTAATAGATCTTCGAGTACATGGGTGAGCTGTCATTGATGCTGTTGTTCATAATCTTATTTTTAAATAAACATTTTTATTAATTTGCGAGTGATATGGCACATTAACACGTTCAGAGTTAAACCTGTGCAATAATTTCCAGCTTTATGTTTCCAGTTTTAAAATTTGCCAAGGGGGAGGAACTGCTGAGTGGCACCAGTGAGCACCGGACTGACCCTTGATCATGCTGACGTCGTTAGCGCCGTCTCCGATAGCCAGCGTGACCGCCTGCTTGTATTTCTTAACGAGCTCCACCACCTGAGCCTTCTGAAGAGGAGTGACCCGACAGCAGATCACCGTCTTACACATGCACGCCGTACGCAGGAACTCCAGCTCCATACTGTGCTCCAGAGCGTACGCCTGCGCGCGCGCACACACACACACACACACACACACACACACACACACTTTACAGTTTATCCTCTACGGGTGGATGTTGCAGTATTCATTAAAGTATTATATTATAAAATGTACATGTTTACACGTGTGTGTGTGTGTGTCTCACCAGGCTATGGCCGTTGATGACCAGGCCGTAATCGCCGCTCACATTCTCGTCATGCACCACTTTAGGCTCGTTACCCAGAATGCTATCTGAGATGAAAGACACTTCCTCTCCTGAGTCTGGACGCATCTTCACCCGAGCCTCTCTGATAGGACACGGCAGAGAACACACACACACACACACACACACACACACACAGAGACAACCATTAGAAACACTCCTACACTCTGTGCACAGCACTTAAGAGTCTGTGACTGATGCTGAAACGCCTGCAGTGTCCACCAGGGGGCAGTCACTTATTACTCTGAGCTTCCCAGTTACACGTCAGTGACATCACAGCCTGACTGCATTGATAAATCTGATAACAGGATGTGTCATAATCTCCTTTCAGAAACCTGCAGGAGGAAGTGAACAGAACAGCAACAATCTAACGGGGACGTGTGCGTCCCGTCCGTCCTCCCAGAGCCCCCACCCCGAGGCTGATGACATCACTGATGAAGTCAGAGACCTAACGCACAGATGTGGAAATTCTTGAAAATGTCCTGAGACAAATTTACGAGTAGATATTGTTGTCCCATGTGTAGCTGCTTACACACAGCACGTCTGTCCTGACACAGTAAACAGTGTGGCCTTCTGTCTGATTTTAAAGATCAGTCTCCACATTGTGACACACACACACACACACACACACACACCATACAGTTTCTCTAAGCTGTTTAGTGTGTAATAATGAACGCATGTGTTCCTTAAGTAATGCTGTTATCACCTGAGTTCTCTCCTCACTTCCTGGTGTGAGTTTGCAGAGATGGTGAAGACGTCAGTCATCTCCTCTCGCAGCAGGTTACAGGAGTAGCCGATGTTCTCTGCAGTTTCTGTAAAAAAAAACATGAGAAGCAAAGTCAATGAGTGTAACTGTGTAACAGAGTGTAACTGTGTGTAATGCAGTGTGTGTGTGTGTGTGTGTGTGTGTGTGTGTGTATGTGTGTGTTAAATGGTGTGATTTAATCACCTTGCTTGTCTCCTGTCAGCACCCAGATCTTGACGTTAGCTTTGGCCAGCTGCTCGATGGTCTGCGCCACACCATCCTGCAGCTTGTCCTCTATCGCCGTGGCTCCGATTAACTAACACACCAGTAACACACCAGTAACACACCAGTAACACACATCTTACTGCAGGGCTTCACAAACGTCTTGGGCAAACCCAAAGTGGAAATTGTGAATTTTCTGCCACCCCAAGCCTTCAAGATTCAGGATTTTAAATATAGGACGGCTGTAACTTCTGAACATTTTGCTATATCAGTGAAACGTGTGTGTGACCTGAGTGACTGAAAACCAGTAGAAGATTCCTGCACTGACTCGACTAGTCCAGCGGGAAGACGCGGGCCGCCGTGAAGCAGCAGCGGCAACGCGAGCAGGATTATTATTCACACACACTCAGTGTTTCTGTCTTCTTCTGAGGAAGACGCTCAGGGAATTGGCTGAGTTACACTAGTGCACTAAAGCACACGTTAATTCAGATGTGATTTGTCTGAATGTGGCTCCTAGAAACATTTCAGAATATTAGCACACAACAGCTCGCTTTGATATTTCTAATATTAATCTGTAAAATAACCGAATGAAACAAAACAGGAGACTGTGAAATTCTCTTGTGGCCACATTTGCAAATCATGCAACCACATGGCTTACTGTGTATACTAGTGTGTGTGTGTGTGTGTGTGTGTGTGTGTGTGTGTGTGTGTGTGTGTGTGTGTGTGTACCTGCAGGTCTCTTTCAATCTCCTCATACAGGTCATTCAGTTGTTCTTCCCGTTGCTCAAGTGCAGTGCTCGCCTCATGGTGGCGCTGTTTCCACTCAGAGAAATACTGCTCATCCAGATCCTTATAGGCCAAGACCAGCGTGCGCAGACCCTCCCCAGCAAATTCCTGCACACACACACACACACACACACACTCACATGTAGTATGTGTACATGTGTAACTGTATGTAATGTGAATATATGTGCAGTCTGTAGAGTGCAGTGGGACTTAGATCTCACAAGACCCGACAAAAATGTTGCAGGCAGTCAGATATGAAGCTTGTGGGACAAAGAAAGGCGTGTGTGTGTGTGTGTGTGTGCGTGTGTGTGCGCGTGTGCGTGTGTGACCTACGTTCAGGTGTTCTGTGGTGACCGCCATCAGTTTGCTGCAGGACTCGTGCAGTCGCTCATAAACGATGGTGTCTGCTCCTTTACAGTACAGTGAGAGTTTTCCCTCTGGACTACGCACTGAGACAGAGATTCTACTTTCAGACACCAGACTTCTCGTGCATCAAAGAGGAAATCTCTCTCACACACACACACACATACACACACACACACACACACACACACGGCCGTACCGATGACAGACATCCTCTTGCGGACGTTGTTGAAGTCGAGGATGGCGAGCAGCTCGTAGCAGCGCAGTTCACCCAGCTCCACCACACACATTGATTCCGGAGATCGCGAGCGGAAAACGAAGCCAAAATTACGTGCCGCTGTCACCAGAGCGCCTTCGTCTGGAGACTGAGCCTGATACACCAGCTCTACACACACACACACACACACACACAGAGAGTGACATATTTGTAAAATCTCTTTAATGCATCAGATTACAGTGGCTGTGTCCCACATACTACAGTTATAGAGAATGTGGTTTCTAATAAAGGCGGTGATCAATATAACATTCACAGTTCATAGTAAAATTTGTGATTTAAAGTTAAAATTATGATTTCATTATAAATCAGATATTTGAGCTGAGGTAGTGTTCAGTGGCTTGTGAACACCCCGAGTCTGTTAATTGGTTAATTAGTGGTTTGTGCTTTTAACCCCACTCTCTAAGTTCTCAGCAGTCACACACACACACACACCATTGTTGGTCTCATCGGGCATGACGGTGTGGCACAGAGCAAGCAGTCTGAAGAAACTGCAAACTTGTGGAGTGCCGAGTTTCACTGCCTCCAGCAGAGAGGCATCGTAGAACTGGAACTTCATATCAGCAAGATCATTAAAGGAGAAATCCACAGGGAGCATGTCCTATACACACACACACACACACACACATCATTAAATATCATTTACGCACACATTGAACAATAAACACTGTCCTACACATATCCATGCTTCACCATAATCATGCACTCGCAGTAATCACACACTGATAATGCTCCTGTGTGTGTCTTGACCCCACAAACCCACAGTGTGAATTTGGGGAAAATCTGAGAAAGTCGAATTTTTCACCCGAAAAAACACAAAGGCCCTTACCGTTTTTCTGGGTGAAAAATTTGACTTTCTTTGATCTTCTTCATATTCACAAGGTTGGTTACTGAGGTTGAGACGTACACAGGAGCGCAGGTTTGGTCTGAATATCACACTCCAAAGCCGAGATATGAGCCGTCAATTTCACACTAATTACACTCAGTATAATATATAACTTGGGGAAAATTTGAGAAAGCCAAATTTTTCACTCAAAAAAACACAAAACCACTATAATCACACACTCGCTGTAATCTCACACTCGCTATAATCACACACTCGCTGTAATCTCACACTCGCTATAATCACACACTCGCTGTAATCACACACTCGCTATAATCACACACTCTCTGTAATCACACACTCTCTGTAATCACACACTCGCTATAATCACACACTCGCTGTAATCACACACTCATTATAATCACACACTCGCTGTAATCA
>JAKKZN010000024.1:283382-285882 GCA_033441825.1 Pangasius elongatus
ACACACTCGCTATAATCACACACTCGCTATAATCACACACTCGCTGTAATCACACACTCGCTATAATCACACACTCTCTGTAATCACACACTCGCTGTAATCACACACAGTTTCTTACCTCTGAGATCTCTAGTCTCTGTCCTGTGTAGTGGTCAAACACATCTCCTGCAGCACAAACAACACATTCAGTTTGATTTAACCACTATGAATTTCATGTTTGTTTTTACGTGTGTGTGTGTGTGTGTGTGTGTCACACCGTAAGTCTTGCCACCGATGGAACACTTGGTGAAGTTCATGATGTTCTGTGTGAGCGTGCCGGTCTTGTCGGAGAAGACGTAGTTGATCTGTCCAAGCTCTTCATTCAGCGTGGTGGTGCGAGCCTCTGCTGGCGTGTCGCTGCGCTCGTGATACATCAGTCTGTCCCAGTTAATGTAGTAACTGTTCCCCAGACGGATTACCTCCATACTGAACACACACACACACACACACACACACACACACACACACACAATTCTGAGACCCTAATAAATGTCTGAAGGCTATTTTACTGTATCATATTTCATCATTATTGTTACTGACTGACAGTCAGTGCTTAGTGAGCTCAGCAAATTTAATAAACATATTAATACTTCACACACACACACACACACACACACACACATGCGATACCTGACATAGAGTGATATGGGCACCACGGTGTTGAGGATGATGATGTAGGACCAGAAGGTGAGGAAGGCTGAGAACGCAGCACCCATGTTCCCCTCTCGGGGTATGTAGGTGGTGTTAGTGGCCTCGTAGTGCTCCCAGATACCGTGACCCACCGCCAGGATCACACACATCAACACCAAGAACGCAAAGATCTGCACATTCACACACACACAGAGTGAGACATTAATAAATTTAACATCTACTGCTAAAGTTCTAAACTTCATCAGGAACCCAAAGGTCTGCACCACAGAACAGAGGAGGAGTAATGTTTCCAACAGAACATCAGAAATGATATTCTTCATGTGTAATCTTCATCTTCTCACTCACAAACAGCACGAGGACGTTCATCAGGTGATCGATGCTCGTCCTCTTGAAACTGGATTTCCCACAATTCTGCATCAGCTTAGTGTCAGGACCTGAGACACACACGACAGCTTAGTCTCTCTCTCTCTCTCTCTCTCTCTCTCTCTCTCACACACACACACACAGCTCTCTGTGTCTCATCACACTTAATGAGGCCTGTTAGTGCCGTTCACTTATTACTTCATCAACAGAAAAATTAATTGACAACCAATAATCAACAAAGTAATGCGAATCAATGGGATCAGTATCAGATAATCAGTGACAATGAAAAAGAACACTCCAGTTAATAAAACATTCAAAGAACAAGTTTAGCAATTAAATATCTGAATAATTTTGTTAAGGCTTTCTATTAGGCTATTATCAATCTGTCTGCTGTGGCAGGAGGCGGGACTCAAACAGCAGCCAATCATCTCTCAGCTTGTTAAAGAGAAGCTGGCATTGGCCAAAGCCGTCTTCTGAGCCACGCTGAGTGACGAGCCGAACTAACACCATCATCTCAAAACCAAAATGTCTGATCTCAATCCTCAAATCCTACACCAGCAGCACAGTGACTGAACCCACATAGAGAGCAAGTCATCAAGCTACTGTGTGTGTGTGTGTGTGTGTGTGTGTGTGTGTGTGTATCTCACCAGCGAACAGCACCAGGCCGAAGCACCAAGCCGTGTTTCGGAGAGTACAGCCCCTCAGCAGCACACACTGATTGTCCACTGGGTGTTTGTGTCCCTTCCACACCAACGTCCCCGAAAAACTGTCCAAACGGTTATTAGGGGGTTCACAGCACACCTCTCCTACAGAGAGAGAGAGAGGGAGAGGGGGAGAGAGAGAGAGAGAGAGAGAGAGACCATGATGATGATATCAGGAACATGACATTGCTAGCAGTAAAACCAGCCCTGGGGAGGTTTGATATTAATACCTTAAAACAACCAAATGACTCATTCTAACTACCCCATAATAAGCAGTCTTCTTCACCAGATCCAGTTTCACAATTTCATATGGTCCAGGTTCCAAAAACGTCACAGCAGATACACGATCCCACATGGACCAAGCAGATCCGAAACACACCACGGCATCTTAGAAGAATCTCGCTTCAACGCTGTCATAAGCTGTTATATCTGCCAAATCTCGCAGGATCTGCGACACCACCTTATCAATACTCAGATAGCACGTCCACTGCTACTGGGTGTCATCAAGACCCATTAACACCTCACCACAAAACACTCGTGGGAAAACATTCTAGAAGATATACACAGACTGGTTAAGTCATGCTCCATGTGCGCCCAGGCCCCGGTCCCACATCGCCAGAGACGTTATCACAGCTCCATCAGCGTGTGAAGCAGCAGAACTCTCTCAGAGGACACTGTGCCTGTAACATGTGGCCACAGCTGCCTATACTCAGCGTCTTCTTCATTAAGATGAATCCACAAATCAT
>JAKKZN010000024.1:290882-301126 GCA_033441825.1 Pangasius elongatus
ACACCTTCATTTTTTTCTTCTTTAGCCATTCAGATGTTTATTTGCTGGTGTGTTTGGGATCACTGTCCTGTTGCATGACCCAATTTCAGCCCAGCTTAAGCTGCTGGACAGATGGCCTCACATTTGTGTTAAGTATATTCTGGTATAAAGTGGAGTTCATTGTTATCTCAATGAATGCAGGTTTCCCAGCTCCTGTGGCTGTAAAACCCAAAGCTCTAATCATCATCCCTCCACCACCATGCTTCACAGCTGGTATGGGGTGTTTGTGGTGATATGATGTGTTTGGTTTTTGCCAAACATGGCGCTGTGCATGATGACCAAATATCTCCACCTTGGTCTCATCAGTCCAAAGTATATTTTCAGAACTTTTGTGGTTTGTTCAGATTCAATTTTGCAAAACTAAGTTGTGCTCCATATTCTTTATGGAGAGAAGGGGCATTTTCCTAGCCACCCTTCCATTAAAGCCATACTTGTTCTGTCTTTTTCTGGCTGTGCTTTCATGAATATAAGCACTTAATGTGCTTACAGAGGTCTGTAGGTCACATGATGTAGGTCTTGGGTTTTTCTTTATATCTCTGAGCATTGAACAGTCTGACCTTGGACTGAATTTGCTGCGATGCCCACTCCTGTGAAGATTAGTAACTGTCTTGAAGGCTCTTAATTTGTAAACAGTTCTTCTTACCGTGAATTTCAAATTGTTTGGAGATGGCCTTATAACCCTTCCCAGATTGATGAGCAACAACAATTGCTTCTCTGAGCTCATAGCTGTCTATAAATGTCCTTTCTTCTTGGCATGATGTAGACACACACCTGAGTGCTCCAGAACACCAAACTGCCAGAAGTTCTGCTTTTATAGAGATAGTCACACTTGATGATGATGAACTAATCTTGTGCATTTCATTAATAACCCCATTGAGAGTAATTAGCAGTAATGCTGCTAATTACTCTCAATGATTGTGGAAGTAGGAAGGGTGTACTGAATGTTGGTTTACTTTTTGGAAAAAATGACTACATATACTTATTTGTTTGATTATAGATGTTGGTGAGGACTACACAGTAGTTAAGGCCCTGCTAAATAAAAACATGAAGGAGGGTGTACTTTCTTTTTCCCCAGACTGTATGGACGTTTTCCCCGTTTTCCCCAGGCTCCTCCATCTACTGAAGGAGATGTGCTAGTGCAGAGTTACGCTCCACCCCTGATCCTCCTCCAACCCTCAGATGATCTATATCAGCTGTGCTGGATTACTGTAAGACCCAAACATCCTCAGGAGAAACTCGTATCTGGAGTCAGAGTTGGGTCAGCCAGAGCATATCCAGGACTTTTCTAATGTTTAGAAAAGAGATCTTTGCTTGCTGATCCTCACTGCATAAACATTACAGAGTTACTCAGGACATTCCTGCTCCGGGTGGTGATGTAAACGTAAGACATGGATCTGCAATCAATCCACTGATACACTTCCGAAAGTAAAGAGAAGAACCGAATTCCACCACCATCTTCACTATCTGTTCCATGAGTCAGTGGTTGAAGAACAACCACTATTCTGTGCTGAGTGTTTTTTACGTCATCTAATGTTCCAGCCACAGGCTCTGTGCCAAGCTGAGCTAAACTTTAGCAGACTGATCAGTCATGAAGTGAGCTGCAAGTATGACTGTATACTAGGGCAGGTTTTAATATTATAGTTTCAGTGAGTTAATAATATTCAACCCAAGCATGCGTTTATCTGAGTCACTCTGTTCGAAGACTTGAAATCATCCCCCAAAAAATGTATGAGCAGATTTACTAACAGGCTCTGCAGAGGAATTCTTTCACATGAACATAATCTCACAAAGCTATTCCAAACATTTCTAACTAAATAGTGGGAGGAGTCAATACGGACAGAATTTAGAGAGCATTTAGTCACGCTCATGTCTACACTCATGTTCGCTCTTGTAAATCATACTCTATAAAGCAAACAGGAAGCAGTTCATCTCCATGTTAAAAGAGGTTTAAATAAAAAATATATATATATATATATATATCCATGTTGTGGTGTAGCACATAAAGTATAAATGAGTTTTACAAAAAATGAAAATGAGGTTGTATTGAGGAAACACACACACACACACACACACACACACACACACACTCACCGCATATCTGAAGGAGAGGTTGTATTCCCTGTCATTTGCCCGAATCCTCCTCTCCGTCTCTTTAAAAAGGGAGAGAATGAAATTAAACATCAGTTGTGTGTGTTACAGTCTGAGTGTGTTACACTGTGTGTGTTAGTCTGAGTGTGTTACACTCTGTGTGTGTGTTAGTCTGAGTGTGTTACAGTCTGAGTGTGTTACATTCTGTGTGTGTTACAGTCTGAGTGTGTTACAGTCTGAGTGTGTTACACTGTGTGTGTTACACTCTGTATGTGTTACAGTCTGAGCGTGTTACAGTCTGAGTGTGTTACACTCTGTATGTGTTACAGTCTGAGCGTGTTACAGTCTGAGTGTGTTACACTCTGTGTTACAGTCTGAGTGTGTTACAGTCTGAATGTGTTACAATCTGAGCGTGTTACAGTCTGAGTGTGTTACATTCTGTGTGTGTGTTACAGTCTGAGTGTGTTACACTGTGTGTGTTACACTCTTTATGTGTTACAGTCTGAGTGTGTTAGTCTGAGCGTGTTACAGTCTGAGTGTGTTACACTCTGTGTTACAGTCTGAGTGTGTTACAGTCTGAGTGTGTTACACTCTGTGTCACAGTGAGTGTGTTACAGTCTGAGTGTGTTACAGTCTGAGTGTGTTACACTGTGTGTGTTACACTCTTTGTGTGTTACAGTCTGAATGTGTTAGTCTGAGCGTGTTACAGTCTGAGCGTGTTACAGTCTGAATGTGTTAGTCTGAGTGTGTTACAGTCTGAGTGTGTTACACTCTGTGTCACAGTGAGTGTGTTACAGTCTGAGCGTGTTACACTCTGTGTTACAGTCTGAGTGTGTTACAGTCTGAGTGTGTTACAGTCTGAGTGTGTTACACTCTGAGCGTGTTACAGTCTGAGTGTGTTACAGTCTGAGCGTGTTACAGTCTGAGTGTGTCACATTCTGAGTGTGTTACACTCTGTATGTGTTACAGTCTGAGTGTGTTACAGTCTGAGTGTGTTACACTCTTTATGTGTTACAGTCTGAGTGTGTTACAAAGCACTGTTAATATTTCACACTTAAACATTTTTGTCTAACGAGAGTCCTCTGATTAGACGTATACTAATAATATACACTAACTCCAGTAAGGTGTGTGCTGGCTGCTTGAGAGCATCAAGACTGATTATTTATATATATATATATATAAAAACCACAGTAGAGGGAGTTAACTGATGTTATCTGGTGTTAGTCATTAAGAGATGACAACAATGATAATTAATATTGTGTGTGTGTGTTGGTGTGTAGCAGTGTGAACATATTAGTTTCATATGCACCCTGAGTTCACGTGTGAACGGCAAAGCTTATATTTATTTCCAATGTAGCTTCACGACACAAAGCTGTGATTCGTGCATTAAATAGTAACTCAGTGACACGTCACCTTTCGATTGGCTCCAGTAAAATCCTCCAACCAATCCCATGCTGCACCCCAAATTTTCACTCTCACACCTTCAGTTCAGTTATTTATGCAAATGGATATTTATAAACCATGTTCCGCTTTAGTTACCACTGTTCTGAGAGACGGCTGACATGGTTACCATGGCGACAATAACAGCAACTGCATCATCACTCAGATTAAAGCAGTTCCTGTGTGTCTGATCTCCAGAACTGTGTTGAGTTTCGTTTTTCAGTTTTGTGTGTGTGTGTGTGTGTGAGAGAGAGAGAGTGCACGTATGTGTGATCTTGAGCGGGAGAAAAGACTTTTGATGTACAGGGGCTGTGTGACGGCAAGTGAAACCAAGGGAATTCCTGTATTTGTACAAATGCAGAAATCTTAGTGATGAAACACTGTTTCACTGCCACACTGACCTTTGACTCTCTGGCACATCAAGATGGTGTGTGTGTGTGTGTGTGTGTGTGGTTACCTTTCTCTTTTTTTTTCACACAGTCAAGGCCAAAGAACGACATGGCTGCTCCTCTTCTTCAATATCAGTCCATCATCTGCCTGAATAAACACACACACACACACACACACACACACACACACACACACACACACACATAGTTGTTTCTTGCAGAAGTTCCTTATTTACTCCACTTTGTATTTTTAAAATCCTTTCATGCAATGCACACCCTGTAACCATGACAACGCTTTCCTGTTCTAGCTAGTCTAGCTTGCACTGAAGATCATCATTCTCAGTAATGGAGATTTATTTTTGATTCGACTTCATAAATCTTCTCCTATTCACTTACTAACAAGACTCGCTTTTCACCACCACTTTTGTCCTCCGTGTTGAATCTTCTGGCTCACACCGTGAGCTGCGACCCGATTGGTCGGGAGCTAAGAACATGAAGTCAAGTCAGTCTGTGTTGTTCTGAAAGGTTGAATTTTGTCTTCTTCAGAAACTCTGTGCTGTGTCTAAAAAACCCACAGACTCGGCTCTTTTAAAAACGATCACATTCTACCACTTCCTGTGGGATCACATGTAAACTGTGTGAAAGGAGACGTAGCACAGCGCTACACAAACAGAGGTGCAGATCAGGGAATGTTCAGTACGTCCTGAATTCTTTTAATCATCTGAAGGCGTGCTCCGATATTTTCGCTTGCAAGGACACTAATAAATAATTCCATGAAGTGAGGGAAAATGTGCGCAAAGCATTATTACACTGTGTTTTTATAACGTTGTAGGAATGTTATCTTTGTAACGAATACGTTACTGAACACTGGTGTGATGCTTTACATAGTGCTGATCCTCAATCAATCAAAATCTTTTTTATTTTTCACAAATCACAGTGTGGCTGAATTCTTGAATCTGATTGGTCAGAAGGTGTGCATTATGTCTGAGTAACAGTATAATAATATATTAATAATGACTAACAAAGTGCTGTGGTATAAGCAAAGTACAGAACGCTATGCAGAACTCTACGCTCAACGCTGCACAGAAACAAAAGCCCTGTGTCTTACAGGAGGTGGAGTTGTTCTGGGATAAAGTAATAAAGCAACACACACACACACACACACACACACACACACACACACACACACACACACACACACAACATACAGTGGTGATTTGGACAGAATTCCTGAATGACTTCAGCCGTCAACATATTTATAGAAACCACGTGTGTGTTTAGGAATGTGCAGTTTAAAGGGAAAAACATATACACACACACACACACACACACACACACACACACACACACGCGTGTCCTGAAACAGTGTTTCCATTATGTCCGGAGCAGGAGTATGTGCTCTCCGCCCTGTGAGAATAAACTCAGTCAGAATGAAAAGTCAAACTCTGTGTGTGTGTGTGTGTGTGTGTGTGTGTGTGTGTTTCATGCTACTATACACTATAAAAAAAAAACTGTAAGTATAAAATTCTGTTGATTATTTGCATTAATTTTTTAAATATGTTGTCTGTAAGTCTAGCTAGCTGTCACTTCCCCTATTTTAATAACCACCAGCCGTCACTCATACGTGTGTGTGTGTGTGTGTGTGTGTGTGTGTGTGTGTGTGTGTGTTTTGTCTGTCAGAGTGGTGGGTCTCTGCGTCTATGACTTTGTGTTTTTTAAGTGGCTTGACATATTCTACACAAAGCTCTCAAACACCATCAACACCTCCTCAATTCCAGCACATCTCTCTCTCTCTCTCTCTCTCTCACACACACACACACACACACACACACACACACACACAGAAACTCTACACAGGCATACGTTTCTGCTATCTCTATATCCACTGTTCCAGAGTTAGTCTTAAATTCAGAGGATTTCTGCTGCATTTCCATGGAACTGAAAACACTGACATGTATTAGCATATTAGCAAAAATGGCTAGCTATTACAGCCAACTAGCTAATGCTGAAAAGGTAATGTTAGCTAACCTCACTAGCACAGCAGTGCTTTGTTCAAATGTTGCTAATGTTGCTAATTATATTAATCATGTTGAACCAGCTGGAGAAAGGAAAAGAGAAACTAGTGATGATGTCACATAGTCAGGTTTGGCTAATCAAAACTAGCTGGACTGTGTGGCTAATGCTAGTTTTACTTGGGTGCTAATAAACACTGAAGTATTTAATGTAATAATATGTAATAATGTGTGTGTGTGTGTGTGTGTGTGTTATGTATTAATAAATGTAATATGAGTAAAAACACATGTACAAGTGAAATACAGAATTATAGGTTTGGAACACACACCCACACACCCACACACACACACAAACAGAAGGCAATAGAGAGGTCATGAGTTTCAGATCACTATACCATAAGGTTTTGACCACATTTTCTTCATTTTCAGCCTCGTGACCTGGTTGGCTGTAGATGTAGGACACTAAGTGGTGTGATCAGTGACTAATGAGACCATGTGGGGGAAAATTCAGCGTTAACTTCACAGCTTCATGCTCCACATCACCCTCTGAAACCGTGCAGAGACGTGGAAAGGGGTAGAGTTTCGGTGGTCCTGATTCTCAGGAGATCAGGAGAAAAAAAAACCCAAAACTTGACCTGATTGTTATTCTTTAACCAGATACACACTAAACACCCTCACCACTGTTTTCACATTTTCCACCCTGTAGCCTCAAGCTGCTGCACGAAACACAAAGCCACGAAAACCAGCACAGTACCTGCACAACCCAGGCACATGACGCTACAGTGCATGAGCTTAATGCTAACACACGCTAAACCTGGGAACACGTAGCTCTGAAGGTCACGTAAAACACAACCTGTGATTTATATTCTCTGCATTTAGGATCATATTCCAAAAGTTACGGCAGTATTAAAGCTCAGACAAAAAGGGTTTTTTTCCAGGTTTCCCGTTAGCCTGGGTGAGGTCTCACATTCCTGTGTGCGTGTGTGTGTGTGTGTGTGTGTGTGTGTGGATGAACTGTTCTCAGTAAAACACTTAGCTTCTTATCTTATCGGAGCTGCTGTAACTATTATTAACCTTTTACTCACAGCATCCTACCGTCCTACACACTGTCTCGTCATGACTAAGTGAAGGGGGCGTGGCTGTCAGTCTCAGGGAAAGGGGGCGTGGCTTCTCAACCTAACAAAATGGAATCACATGGTTTCAGCCAAAGTGCATCCTGCTGAATTCAGAATCCAGCGCTGGGCCACACACACATACACACACACGCCCTGTCCAAATGCCCCCCCCCCCCCACCCCACGCCCTGTCCAAATGCTCCCCCACCCACCCAACACACACACACACAACACACACACACACACTATGTTGCACAACTAAGTGCAGTGGTTGTGAACGGTGAGAAAAAAGGAACACAGTTAACTGTGATCAAGTGCTGAGAAATTCCACAATAGGAGGAAATGTTTAAACAGACGAGGAGGAACACACACACACACACACGCACACACACACATACACGCACACACACACACACATCCACACATCCACAAAACTAGATTCATGCTTAATGAGAACTCCAGTCTGCATTTCTCTAAATGATGCACACACACACACACACACACACACACACACACACACAGCTCAGGTCTGAAGTAAAACATGCAGTAACATGCTAGCGAATCCTAAAAACTGCCATGTGTTGCACAACACACACATTGCCTCAGGCTTAAAAAAGCAGAACGCAGAGGGAGAGAGAGAGAGAGAGAGAGAGGACAACACACGCAGCTGATGGAGGAACTGAGACACAGATCAGACTCCTGTCATCCTGCAGTCAGAGAGAGGATGGATAGATGGATGCACATAGATTAATGGATGGATGGTTGGATAAATGTATAGATTAATGGATGGATGGTTGGATAAATGTATAGATTAATGGATGGATGGTTGGATAAATGTATAGATTAATGGATGGATGGTTGGACAGATTGGTAGATATAAATGGATGGATAGATGGATGGATGGATGGATGATTGAATAAATGGTTTGGTTATACATTAGATGAAAAGACTAATAGAAGCACACTACTCCTACAAGCTGTTTGGGAAGCTGGCTCACACTCTGCTCTATAAGTATTGGCACCCCACAGGAACCGTGATTTGTTTTGCTGCTTTAACTGGAGACATCTTTCCATCTGCTGTTCCTCTCATGTCCAAAACCTCTAAAACCTAATGAAGACATACAGCACTGCTCCATCAGTTACAGTCAGGGTTCACTCTCTCTCTGTGTGTGTGTGTGTGTGTGGAGTAAGAATGCTGCCTGAGTGATTCGGCCACGATGACCAACACCTTCATCATCATCACCTTCACCAACATCACCATCCCCATCATAAAGATGATGATGATGAAGGTGATGATTATGAAGAAGCTATACTCACTGATATGTAGAACTATTTCACGTTATATCTGATGATGGAGTTCATTGCTATCACCTATAGGGTTCTGTTCCAAGTAAATCCCAGTGTGAGTTCAAATGGGCGGAGCCAGACGGGTGGTGGCAGTAACATTTCCATGGAAAATGGGCGGAGTCAGACGGGTGGAGGTGGTTATTTGTGTCCGGCGTTGAGTTAGCGTTAGCACCGGGCCAAAACTGCAGCTCATAACACATGGAAAAATAATGAAGTGTGTGAGCAGGCGAGGTGTGAATAATTCACCCCGTCCTTGTGGCTGCTCTCGGCTCGTCTCAGGAGCAGTCGAGCTCGTCAGGCCTCCTCTCGTTTTACCCGATAAGACTCTGCAATTTCTAGCGAGCGATTAATTATTCATCCATCATCAATAAGCGGTGTATCAGCCAGACAATGCGACGTGTTATGCTACGCAGCCGTGTGCTTATTTTACTGCATTATTCATGCAGATGTTTCACAGAGAGAGCTCACGCGGGTCAGCGGCCAGGCGCAGGGGCTGGTTAGCGACGCCGCTGTATGCAGACGCCACAGACCTTACAAGGGGTCCAGGTCAATTAACTCAGGAGCTGAAACTGAACACCTGGTCAACATTCCTGGATAACTGTTCTAAACAGATTTAACAAAGACTTCACTGAACTCATCTCCGGCCATGATGTTACCTTCTGGAATGTTCCTGATCTTCCACTCATTCAGCTCCAGTATTCTGCTATCAGCATGAGCGTTAAATTAGAGGAGGCGTAGTATAACAGCAATCAGTTTTATCAGTTTTAGATTCAGTTTAGGATAAATGAAGTGTAAGGAACAGGAAAAACACGTCACTGACCTATTAGTCTTAAAACATCAGAGACACTCTCACTTTCCTTTTCCTCTGTCAGAGTGAGAAGGTTTGTGGTTTGGGAGTGTGAGACAAAAAAACAGATACAGAAAAATCCCCAATCAGCGTAACACAACTCCGACAACGTCTAATATCAGGCCTTACGGTAAAGAGTAAATCATCACGAGAACTCCATCACGAGGGTCACAGAGCTCAGGGAAGAAAGGAACAACAGAAACAATGAAGAAGAGGAAGACGGCGCCGGGCCGCTAAACAGCAACCGGTCACGTTAGCAAAGACGAGAAATAAAGAACACTTCCTTCTTTAACCAATGGAGAAAGCTTTTACTGCAACTTTGACGAGCACATAAAGGATCTGATCTGCATTTCAGATGGGGTTTGCTTTAATGTGAGCAGGAGGAAGACATCACGTCGTACATGATGCAAACCAACTATTAAAAACAAAGGCCTGAGTCAGTCGGATGTTTTTATTTTTTGTTGAGCCCAGAGAAAAGATGAAAATGTATCCTCATTTCATTCTCATACTCATTAATGATGCATGATAATTTCACGTGTTTACACACACACACACACACACACACACACACACACACACACACACACACAGATGTGACATTTCACCAGCACGAAGAAGAACTCGGTGCTGTAACACAACACCATGCGGAACTAATTACTCTTCTTCCTCGCTGTTTCTCACCGAGTTAACGACACACTCTCATGAACATGTTTTTTCTGAAGCTGACAAAGGAACCCTGGAGCTCTGAGTTTAAACTTTTAAGTGGACTGAGTGGATAATGGGCATTAATGGAGGAGGATTAAAGGAGTGTAATAGATTCCAGCAATCTCAGACAGTCGGCAAACAGAGATCACATCACCACTCTCGCATCAAGACGTAAACAAACCCGATTTATTCACCGTCTGCTCTGATCAATCATTTAACTTATTATAGTGCTGAATTATACTAAATATAAAGTACTGACATTTT
>JAKKZN010000024.1:314652-317551 GCA_033441825.1 Pangasius elongatus
GTGATTTCACTCTTACAACACTGTGATCATCCAGAACAAACACACACATAAATGTACACACATGCACACACACACACACACACACACGCACACACGCACACACACGCACACGCACACACACGCACACGCACACGCACACACACGCACGCACACACACGCACGCACACACACACAACTACACATCAGCGGGTGATCAGCGATTGTCATTGAATTAGACTGTAACTGAACTGAATGCAGTACACTCACTCCTGCCTTTTAGATCAAGAAAAAACAAAAAGAGAGACACAGAGAGAGTGAGACAGAGAGAGTGATACAGAAAGAGAGAGACACAGAGAGAGTGAGACACAGAGTGAGTGAAACAGAGAGAGAGACACACAGAGAGAGTGAGACAGAGAGAGTGAGACAGAAAGAGAGACACAGGGAGAGTGAGACAGAGAGAGTGAGACAGAAAGATAGAGACACAGGGAGAGTGAGACAGAGAGAGTGAGACAGAAAGATAGAGACACAGGGAGAGTGAGACAGAGAGAGTGAGAGAGAGTGAGACAGAAAGAGAGAGACACAGAGAGAGTGAGACAGAAACAGTGAGACACAGAGTGAGTGAGACAGAAAGAGAGTGACACAGAGAGTGAGACAGAAAGAGTGAGACAGAAAGATTGAGACACCGAGTGAGTGAGACAGAGAGACAGTACGCTGTTTCATTCACCTGTTTGGCTCCCATAAACTCAAACATCTTCTCCAGCATCACCCGCATCTGCTGCACGTTATTCATCAACACGCAGGGCTGGAGAGAGAGAGAGAGAGAGAGGGAAAGGGAGAGAGAGAGAGAGAGAGAGACAGAGAGAGAGAGAGACAGAGAAAGGGAGAGTCAATCATATGGGAAAGCAGAGATAGAGACAAAGAGAGAGGGAGACAGTGAGAAAAGAGTGAGACACAGAGACAGAGAGAGTGAAAGAGATTGAGACAGTGACAGAGAGAGGGAAAGGGAGAGAGAGAGAGAGAGAGAGAGAGAGAGAGAGAGAGAGAGACAAGGACACAGAGAGTGAGACAGAGACAGAGAGTGAAAGGGAGAGTGTGAGACAGAGACATGGGGTGAGAAAGTGACAGAGCGATGGGGAGAGTGAGACAGAGACAGAGAGACATAGAGAAAGAGAGAGAGAGAGAGAGAGAGAGAGTAAGACAGTGACAGAGGGACAGAGAGAGTGAGACAGAAAGAGAGAGATGAAGAGTGAGAGGAAGACAGAGACAGAGGGAAAGACAGAGAGACAGAGAGATGGTAATGTGTATTAAACAGTGGTCTTGCACAGAAATTCCAGTTTTTAATTATTTTCTTGGCCAATTAAAGCTCAGCTAGCTACAGAGAACACTCAGCTAACGTACGCGTCTCAGGTAACGCTAGTCAAGTGTGAGCTCCTGATCTGATCTAGCTAGCCTAACAAGATCTCACACACACACACGCACACACATGCACACACACACACACACATGCGCGCACACACACACACACACACACACAGACAGGCGGAGTGTGAATGAGAGCCCCTGACCGTCTTCTCCTTCTCGCAGTAGGACGGGAAGCTGTTGGACAGCGAGGCGCAGTACTGCAGCAGCACTTTACTGATCGTCTGAAGGAGAAACACGTACCGTTAATCACAGCCTTATTAACCAACACTCACAAAGATGATTATTTTCCTACAGCAGCATGTCCCCAAGTGTATTATTCCTCTTATACCAAGCGATTAACCATTACAACAGTTCTTACTAATTAAAGAACAACATGTCACACTTTCTAGCCACTTTATCCTGCATCATTAGAATTAGCTGTTGTTATGTGGAGTGTTGTGTAGTGTTGTGTAGTGTTGTGGAGTGTTGTGTTGTGTAGTGTTGCGGAGTGTTGTGGAGTGTTGCGTAGTGTTGCGGAGTGTTGTGTAGTGTTGTGGAGTGTTGTGTTGTGTAGTGTTGCGGAGTGTTGTGGAGTGTTGAGGAGTGTTGTATAGTGTTGCGGAGTGTTGTGGAGTGTTGTGGAGTATTGAGGAGTGTTGCGTAGTGTTGCGGAGTGTTGTGTAGTGTTGTGTAGTGTTGCGGAGTGTTGCGTAGTGTCGTGGAGTGTCGCGGAGTGTTGTGGAGTGTTGCGTAGTGTTGCGTAGTGTTGCGTAGTGTTGAGGAGTGTTGTGTAGTGTTGCGGAGTGTTGTGGAGTGTTGTGGAGTGTTGTGTAGTATTGAGGAGTGTTGTGTAGTACTGTGGAGTGTTGCGGAGTGTTGTGCAGTGTTGTGCAGTGTTGCGTAGTGTTGTGGAGTGTTGTGGAGTATTGTGTAGTGTTGCGTAGTGTTGCGTAGTGTTGTGGAGTGTTGCGTAGTGTTGTGTAGTGTTGTGTAGTGTTGCGGAGTGTTGTGTAGTGTTGTGGAGTGTTGTGTAGTGTTGTGTAGTGTTGTGTAGTGTTGCGGAGTGTTGTGTAGTGTTGTGGAGTGTTGTGGAGTGTTGCGTAGTGTTGTGTAGTGTTGCAGAGTGTTGTGTAGTGTTGCGTAGTGTTTTTGGAGTATAATGTGTGTAATTTCCCGGCGTACCTTGGCGAAGCGGCGGTTGTACTGGGCGGCGATGCCGGGGAGTGTTGCGGAGTGTTGTGGAGTGTTGCGTAGTGTTGCAGAGTGTTGTGGAGTGTTGCGTAGTGTTGTGTAGTGTTGTGGAGTGTTGTGTAGTGTTGCGTAGTGTTTTTGGAGTATAATGTGTGTAATTTCCCGGCGTACCTTGGCGAAGCGGCGGTTGTACTGGGCGGCGATGCCGGGGAGTGTTGCGGAGTGTTGTGTAGTGTTGTGTAGTATTGTGTAGTGTTGTGTAGTGTTGTGTAGTGTTTTTGGAGAGTAATGTGTGTAATTTCCCGGCGTACCTTGGCGAAGCGGCGGT
>JAKKZN010000024.1:342292-369818 GCA_033441825.1 Pangasius elongatus
TGTGTGTGTGTGTGTGTGTGTGTGTGTGTGTGTGTGTGTGTGTGTGTGTGTGTGTGTGTGTGTGTGTGTGCGTGAGTTTTGAAGCCACTCTCCTGTGGTGATGTCTCTTTTAGGAGAACGTATCGGTAAAACGCTGGATTCTGTAGCTTTGTTTTAATATTAATCCGTTACAGATGGGGAAATGTGGGAGTGGTGGAAGAAGGCAGCGGGATGGAGAGAGGGAGGGGGATGAGAGCATTTCCATGGCGACCTTCAGCCAATGTCATCCTCCATGCCACTTTGATCCCTCAGAGTTAGTACACTGCTGGAATCCACAATCACACACACACACACACACACACATTTCTCTATCTAAATATCCCACTGCTTTCTGGCTCATCTTCTTGCCGGAAAACAAATAAGCATGGCTCAGTTCCCCGAGCACACAGCAGAACACGACTAAACTCTAAAACGCACGAGGACTGAAAGTTTCCAGTGGAACGTCAGATACAGAGGCAGAAGCTCATCTCTCATCTCAAATTACTACAATTACAACTCATTATCATTACGCACACTTATACACTAATGACGCGCTCCTCGCTGCAGAACCACTGCTGATGTTTAACTGTCTGTGCGCTCACGATGGCCTCAGCCTTCATTTTAAAGGCAGACTGAAAGACCTTTCACGTTATTGAACTTACTTCAGTCCGTCAGATCTTCTCTCACACGCTGATACTTACAGGATGAGGAGGAGTTTGCTCTGACGCAAAAGTTCTCATAACCGCTGATATCAGCTGGTGGAACACATCAGTAGCTTTGCTGATATGATCATTCAGAGTTCAGTACATTTTCAAAGCAACATGGGAATTTTTATGCCGATCCTTTCCCACACTACTCGGAGTGGTACTTGTGCAGTAACAGATCAAACAGCGCCTGGACGAGATGTGTGTGGTGGCTCCAGCAGCAGTTAAAGGAAAACGAAAACAAGTTCCAGGCCCTGAGCTTATGGAAACGAGTGAGATGTAGACGATCGGAGAACAGACGCGACAAACCAGCACAGCGAATGATGTTAGAAATCCCGTCACTGCAAAACAACAACACGAGCTACACGGATACGCATCTGTCACAACCTCCACCTCCATCTGACAGGTTTCTGTTCTCGTGTTTACATTCGGAATTTAAAATCCCGCTGTTCCCGTGCACATCCGTCAAGCACAAGCTGGTTTCACTGAGAGTTTAATTCCATACGATCAGCTACGTGTTACTGTGCGGTGACTCGTGAAGCTTGGACACTTCCTCACTTCACACATAAATCATCTCAGTTTTCATTTATTCATCTTCATCACGCGCGTTAGTCTGGTCCCGGGAGCGCTGGCTGTGAGGCGGGAAAACACCCTGGCTGTGAAGCTCCATCACAGGACAACACTCACACATTCACACACTCACTCACACACCCATTCACACACTCTTTTACACACACACTAGGGGGCAACTGAGTGTAGTCAGTCCACTTCCTGGCATGTATCTGGGATGAAACCGGAGAACCCAGAGGAACCCACATGGGCCCAGAGAGAACATGTGAAGGCCCACAGAGCTGTGAGGCCACAACGCTACCTGCGGTACCACCACGCCGCCCCTTTCCAAATTTCTCACCACTACAATCTCAGCTTCATAACGGTCTGAGGTCATACAGCATCAGCCTACAACCCAAACCTCTAGAACTCTTTATGCTCTGTATAAACATTTGGTAGAGACGTTTTAGCTGTTGAGATTTGTGATACTCCACTCGGTATGGGTATGAAAGTCAGAACTGTGGTATTGTGAAGGTCTTACTCTTACCCTTCGCTGATTTCAGTCAGCCCTGGTCACTGAAACACTCAGGATCAGAGACTCAACATCAACTTCTGCTACAAATGAATAGACATTTTCTCCTGCTGCGTGACCTGGGACCCAAACTTGGAACTGAGCACGACTCTCGCCTTTAAAACACAGAACCCAGCGCCGGATCAGCGGGGTTATCGAGGGTCAAACTGTGAACATGCTTTTAAAGCGGCGCGCCGAAGCCCGCACACGCGGGGCGTCATCAATATTCATGAGGAGACTCGTTTTAATGCGGCGCTGATAGTCACTGGCTGATGCGCCGACTGATTCTGCCTTTCTCCTTCTGTAATCCTAAGATGTACGGCAGCCTCATCAACCATTCATCAGCGGAAAAAGCCACCCCGAAAGAAGCGCATGTTCATCTTTCTAATTATCCGATCTTTAACCGCGTCCAAGACTCGCGTCATGATTAAATTCTGCGTTTTTCTGCGTTCACAATCATCACAACACGTTATGACAAGAAGAAAGTGACGAAATAAAACTTTTAATCGAACACAAGTTGTGCGACGGATTCTACGAAAAGTCTGAGAGACATTAGGGAAGTGGGTGTGTGTCAACAGACGAGGTGGTTGNGTGTGTGTGTGTGTGTGTGTGTGCCTGAATTCGAGTTCCCATTTAGAAGTCATCAGCGGAACGGAGGTAAATAGACACTAATGGTTGCCACAACAACCGGTGAGACTAATCACACCACATTTGCATGAAGTGGTGGAAGAGATGAGTGGAGCAGACGACTCATGCCATCACCTCGTCTGTTTTCTCTCTCTCTCTCTCTCTCTCTCTCTCTCTCTCTCTCCTCAGAGGGCCTGGGTGTATCGATTTCGGAACACATTTGTGACACGGCAGAAAGTGTGTAAGGACCTGGAGTAGTAAAGGGCCACGCTGAAGTGGATTTACTGCAGAGCCGAGCTGATGCATTTCCCCTCTCCGGACGCTGGAGTGGAGCGAGCTCACTGCCGCTGCCGAGACGCGCTAAATCAAACGGGGTCCAGTCGCCGGGGCGAAAAATCATTACAGCTTACAAAGAGGCAGGAACACGGAGCTGCTATACCATCGTCACTTCACATCAAGGGTGTGTTTCCACAGTAATTATGCTCTGTTGCCATGGCAGGTTTGTCTTATTAGGGAAGAAAGTCACTTTTTTGTGACATTTCTTGAGTAACCCCAACCGGTCTAAAACTCTAAACCAGTCCTGATGATGAACAGAGCACACACACACACACACACGTGCACACACACACACACTGCTTAAAAAGAGGTCAGAAGTGCAGGAACATGAGTGTGTGTGAGACGGATGGTCGGAGGATAGTGATCAGCTGGAGAAGCGTTTCCTCCCTCGCACTTTTCCTGTCACGGCTTTTGTCTTCATCGAGAAATCAACCTACAATTCCATGCAGCTGTGGAGAGCGCCATCCCTCACACACACACACACACACACACACACACACACACACACACACACACGCAAAACGTATGTGTGTATATATGCAGCGGAGAGCTAAAATCGTACATCCCTCCATACTCCATGATTTCCGTGTAAAAATAAACAATACAGCCTAAATATTACAGCAACAAACAGAGTTCTCTTTATTGTGCTCAAAAGTTTGCGTCCCCTTTGAGATGCTCGGGTTGATTTGTTTAAATGTATCTCATTAATGACGTAAATTCTTCCGATTCTTTAGATGTTTTTTTATTGTAGTTGCATGTCATATGAATTGATATTTTTTTCTAAGTATCATTATTACAAAAGAAACTGATTCTCCACAGGAAAGGATCAAACTTTATACGTGAAATTAAAAATAAAATCTATCAGTTTGTTTATGAATAAATTTTGTCAACTTTACTGATGGCAGAAATAACTGAAAATACATTTCTGGAGAATTGTTTGACACGTAGGACTGTTGCCTGATGCAGCTGAATTCAGAGGAAAAAGAAATCTATCTTCAATCAATAAAAAAGTAGTTTTTAAACAGGAATGCAGTGGATAAATATATTTACTGAATTTGGGATTTTGTGTAGAGCGTGTGCACAGAATGGCAGAGTGTAGCGTGAGAAACAGAGGTCGGGTTAGTTATTTGTTAAATTACAGAAAAGTCATTTGGATGTAATTTATACTGTATATGTTCCTTAAAAGCAGCTTTAAAGGACTGTCCTTACGTGGGGACGCTGCACGCAACAGCTGAAGCACTTAAAGTGTTATAAAAGATACTGTGATACCTGTGAGATCTCAGAAAAGTTTACGATGACAACATTTATCATGATATTAATATTATATCGTCGTATTATATCGCCCTTAAACAGTCGAGCTGAGAGTCGGGAGAAATCAGAAAACGTCTCGCGCACAGTAAAGCCAGAAAGTGAAAAGTGTGGAGTCCGCATTTGTACCACATTCAGAAAGCTTTTGATTTTCCAATATTATTATCTTAACACACATCTCTCAATATTTCTGTTCCTCGTGCTAAAGAAGAAACATCTTTGAAACTCAACACAATTCTACATAGATACACACTTCTGCAATGTGTACACGACTTACACAAACACATACTGTATGTACACACACGTAGTGAACACGTAAACACACACTTAGTGAACACGTAAATACACACGTAGTGAACACGTAAACACACACGTAGTGAACACGAAAACACACGTAGTGAACACGTAAACACACACGTAGTGAACACGTAAACACACACTTAGTGAACACGTAAATACACACGTAGTGAACACGTAAACACACATGTAGTGAACACGTAAACACACATGTAGTGAACACGTAAACACACGTAGTAAACACGTAAACACGCACTTAGTGAACATGTAAACACACGTAGTGAACACGTAAACACACACTTAGTGAACACGTAAATACACACGTAGTGAACACGTAAACACACGTAGTGAACACGTAAATGCACATGTAGTGAACATGTAAACACACATGTAGTGAACANGAACACGTAAACACGCGTAGTGAACACGTAAACACACGTAGTGAACACGTAAACACACGTAGTGAACACGTAAACACATGAACACTTCATCCCGCTTGTTGAAAGCCAAAAGCAACCCATCATCTAAACTGCACTCTGCAGAGAGAGACTTCAGGAGAAACTTTTAAGAAAGGCACCGTGTGGGAGTGTGAGATGTCAACAGCACTTCTGTTTGTCTTTTTTAGACTCTTGCATTATTAATAAATCGACTCAGAAATAAAAGACAGAAAAATACAGAGGGAAATAAACAGTCTAAAACTGCCAATATCAAACAGCTCATTTTTCAAAGGGTTAATACAAACAGAAATGACATCAATTAATCAGTGCTAGCAGGGCAGAAACCGGAAAAAAACCTGGACCTATTTAGCCTGTCTGTGTTAACTGTGAGTTTCTGATTAGCATAACCATGCTAATGCATGAGGTCCATGAACCATGTTAGCATCATTATCATTTAAATTAGCTTTTAAAAGCTTTTTTTTTTTCCTTTTTTTTTTGGCCTCCTTATTTTCTTGTCTCCTCGTCTAAGGATATTTTGCCTAAATCAGAAAAAAAGAGCGTTCTGCATATGGGCAGCGTGTTTGTATTATATTAGACTTCCGTGTTTGCACGTCTCCCAAAAGCACAGTTCACATCAGACCCCTATCTGCTTAGTGGACATCCAGAACACAAAGGTGCTTGATACTGAAAGAACACAGGTTAGATATTTTACTAACGTTAAAGTAAGAATGGCAGAGTGTCAGGGAACAGTAATGTAATCTCACAAAAATCAAGAAAAGATCCAAAAAAAACCCAAAAACAGCTAGATAAAAATATACCTCGAGTTCTGCCTCGAGTGAATCGCAATCAACCACACAACAAGGCCAGGTCAAGAGTCAGAGGAACGCGTGAGAGATGTACAGAGGAGAGGGAAGACAGATACAGACATTAGAAAGCAGAGTACAGACCGCACTGCAGAGAGCACAGTCTCTCTCTCCTACCTGGTGCAGGTGAACTCGCACTTTGTTGATGGCCTTTAGCCAGCGGAGGCGGGACGGGGCGATCGGAGGAGAATCGATTTTGAAAGAACTAAATGAAAAACAGGTCAGACTTGAGGATAAGTTGTGTGGGAGGCAAACAGAAAACAAAAGCAAAACACAATGCCAGGAGCACAGACTGCAAATCTAAAATTATTACAAAATTCAGCTTTAATGGTATGATGCTTATAACAGAATATCAATATGACCATATGGTTAGAAGCGCAATATTTTCAGACTATAGATTTAAGGCAAAATCATTCAAAATAAATCAGCTTTGATCTGTGTTAATTATGAAACTTTTCATATGTCATATGGCAGCTCAGGCAAGAAAGAAGTCTGGCTGCATAGTGACTGGCAGGAGTCACAGCCAATCAGGAGAGAGACAAAGTTTAAATAAAGCAAACAGGAGAGAGGGAGTGGATGTGACATTTATTTGTTCTCTAATTAGGTGGGAAGTTAGTTTAGTTATTGTATAACGATTGGAATTTGTATCATTACCCAGCTGTAAAGTTGCCGAGCTAGAGAGCTCATGATAGGTGATAGTTGATTTTTTTTCAGCTTCTCCATATTTTTATATTTTAAACTCTGATACATATTGGACAAGAGTAGGTGACTCGAGTGCTCTGCCTGATCTGTGTCTTTTCATCCTCTGGTCAGAGTTTTAGTTAGCACATTAAAACTATCTGAATGGTGCCAAGCCTTTTTGACAGGCTAGAAAACACAATACACTGTGAACACAGATCAGGTAGAGAAAAAAAAACATCAGAAAGGTGTTACAGTTTTCTTCTCTACACTATATTTTAGCTAGCTAGCTGGAGTAACGACACATATTAAACTATTTTAAACATTTTAAATTATTAAAATGGTTTCAAAACTGGATTTAAGACAAATTCATTCAAAACAGTACAGCTTTGATTTGTGTTAAGTAGGTTGAAATATTCAGTTTGAACTTCTGTCTGTGGTCGGAAGTCATAAAAATCTCTTCCAAACGTCCTTTTAAATATAACAAAAGCAGCAATTAGCAAGGGCTAATCAGACATTATTACTCTACATCTTTATGTCTCACCTCTCTGACTGGGCAGGAAGGACATTCTCTTCTTTTTTCTTCTGTGTGCTCGTTCGGGTCTCTCTTTCACCTTTCTCTACATCCTCCGAGGACAGCCGAGGTCGGGTCTGGTTCTCTGGGTCACTTCTCTCCTCTGGTTCAGAGCTGAACTGGGAACTGGCCTGGCTCAGGTTACCAGACGAGCCGAACCGAGAGCTGTCCTCTGGGCTGAACACACAGAGACATGGAAGGTCATATAATCTAACAGACAATGTGCGTATAAATGAAATGTTCAGCACCCACAGAGACCTGCATCTGTCTGAACTATGCATCAGTTCAAGCCCTCAGTGCACATGATTAACTGACTGGAGTGTCAAGCAGATTACTTAACATTGACAGTTACATTACCTCTTTCTAAACGAAAAAACTCCAGGTGGTTTGTTGCTTTGTTGAGGCTTGCAGGGCTCAGTGGGATTATTCTGGATGAGTTTGGGATAAACAAATACAATACTAGCCAAGGTGAGGTCAATATAGGGGCTTAAATAACAGGATCAATACAAATAAAAGCAACCTAGCAAGGTCAAAAAGGACAAGAGGCAACCAGAATGCAACCACTCTACCGTTTGTGCTACATATTAATACTTCATCTCAGCATTTTTTTTTACCTTAAATACATCAACAGAACTTTGAGACTCCGACATATTTGCACTTTATGCTTTAGTGAGACCTGTACTGTCATCTGCTCTGTTTAGCCATGAAGATTTACTATCCTGTGGGTTTTGCTGAAATTACCCTTGCTATTACCTTTTCTCCACGCCTACAGCATAGCCTATAACTCTGTAACTTTCCCTGCATAAATCTCCTAGCCTTCAACTGATGTAAACAAACTGGCTGGAGGTAATGGAATAATTCAGGCAGGCTGAAAGGAAGGAAACGATCCAACCATATATTCAAAGGTAATATATAAAAACGGAGGCATGATTCATGCATTGCACCTACATCAACGCCACTCAGTCTGGGCCTCAGGCACCAGAATTTTGTGCATACTTTACTTGTGGGTTTGGACACTTTTCAGCTAGAATTTTGCCTAAAAATAAATACTATTAATGCACTGTCTGAGGATATATTACTGTGCAAAACAGGCTAAGATGCCCTATACTTTCAGAGATCATTTTAATGCCATAAATATGGTCTGATTTCCTTTTTTTTCTGCTTGCTAGATTGTTTTAGAATCATAAATAATGCAATTCATTCCATTATCAACTTCAGAAATAGGAGCAATACCCAACGGGAGAGACTAACAGAGTCAACATACATCAAACTACAGCACTGGGAGGGCAAGGTGGTGGAGATGGAGGGTAGGTCTCACATCACGGTATGGTAAACAGTCTCAGCACAGCTATATATCATGCTCCTACTAGCCTTCTGCCATCCTCTTTCTTCAGTGGACTCTCTGGTAGCTGTCCCATGGCATGATCTGTAGCATCCCTGTCCTTTTCTTTCAAAGATGGATCAGCTTCAGCTTCATCTTCTTCTCCAGGTTTGGATATATCCTGCTTTCCTGCTAACAGGATTTCTGGACTTGAGTCAAAACTTTGCTGTTTGTCTGAATAGCTGTCATTTGGTCCCTCAGTATCGCTGGAATCTGCACTCTCTGTGATGTCTGATTCTAGTGATAATGTTTCAATCTCTGTTTCTTCGTTGTCGTTTTTGTTTTCTACCTGTGTGGTTACAACTGTAGAAGGTGTCTGAGAAAGTGCTGCGCTCTGCCATGGAAAGCTTAATTTCTTTTCTTTTCCAAACATGGATGGAGCAGACAAAGGTTCATCATTTGGAAGGGCTGACTTCTCTTCTTGAAAGAAACCAGCAGAAAATCCTTTGAGGCTAGCAAACAGACTTCCTGAGTCAGGTGGTTGGTGAGGCAGTTTTGTATCAGTGGCAGAAACAAACAAAGAACTAAAAGGCTTTGCCGTCTCAGCGGCACCTGACAGTAATCCTCCAAAGGAGGGTGCTGAAAGACCAGACAATTCAAACTTGCTCTTAGCTGTAGGTGAAGATGGATGTTTCTCCTGAGTGACTACCCTGTCAATGAGGATTGGAGATGTTATTGCTATGCTAGATTCCTCTTTCATAACACCTGCCTCAGATTCTTTATGTTTAATAGACATGTCTGTGCTCTCTGCGTTGCTACCTCTTGCCTCTTCAAGAGGCTCAACATCAGACCTTTCACAGTCTTTCACAATTTCCTGCTCCGAAGCCACTGCCTCAGTTGCTTTAACTGTACCTAACTCATTGCCACTGGAATTTCTTGGCTTGTTAAAGTTTTTTGCTCCTTCCTGGTCCTCAGTCTTGAGCTTGCAGGTCTCCACTGCAGATTTGCTTTCATCTGGTCGAGCAGCATCCTTAGTTTTTAATAAACCAAGCAAATCACCTGTTAGGGACTCTGTGGAGAGGCCAGCAGGTAAGTTAGTGGACAGGTTAAAAAATGAGGTCTTGTGTTGTTGCTGAGTGCATGTAGTTCCAGTTGGCTGTAATTTGAAGAATGAACGTTGAGATGATGTGAAGAAACTGGAGGTTGCAGGCTTGCTGGAGGCACTTGGTCCAGAGAACATAGACATAAATCCGGAAAATGCAGCTGACTCAGGTGGCCTTTGAAAAGAAGCCATACTTGGTCTATGGTGGCCTTGCATTTCAAGTCTCCGTTGGCCAGGAGGCTCTACCATACTTGGTTTAGGTTTATCAGGAGGGACGATCATTTCTGGTAGAGATTGTGGCTGTGGGTGAATAATCACAGCAGACAGTGGCTCTGAAACTGTTTGAGCTGGCACATCAGTTAACTGTTTTTCTGTTTCTTCTTGCTCTTTGACTCGAACTGGTTCCTTCTCTACCACACCATCACATCGGTAAGTTTCAGGCTGCTCTGCCTGGTCAGCCTCTTTGTCTGTTTCGGACCTCCCTTTCTCTGATTCATCCTGGATTTGTGTTTCTTTTCTGTCCCATGATTCCTCCAGCTTCTCTGGAATTTCATCAGTTTCAGTAGGGAACTTATTATCGACAAGTTCTCTGTTCTGTGATTCCTCCAGTGTTCCTGATATTTCACCAGTTTTAGTATGGCTTATATAATCCACAGATTTGTTTAATTTCTGAGGTATCTGTGCTTCTATGGTTTCATCTGTTTCAACTGGCTTTTCTGATTCTAAACATTTCTCAGACTTCTTGGCTTCTGATATTTCTATATAGTAAGTGCTCCTACCAGTTTCTTTGCCTGTATCCAATTCCAGTTCTTTAGTAAGATTCTGCTCAGAGTCCAGTGGTTTCTCAGTTTCCAAAGACTCTTGTTTATGAGGCTGTCCTTCTATTGGATGTTCCACCATTTTACTTTCTGTTTCTGACTTCTCAGTTATTTGGACATGGGTAGCTTCAAATGCTGCTAAGGTTTTCTCAGTTTCTAAGGATTGTTGTTTTTCTTCTGTTGGATGTTCCACAGTTTTAATTTCAGTTTCTGACTCCTCAAATATTTGGGTATGGGTAACTTCAGATGTTACTGTTGTTTTGTCTTCAGGAATCTTACCATCCACTGGATTTAGAATAGCATGAGCAGATTTGATTTTAGTTTCAGTACTGTCTTTCTCATAATTTTCATTAGCTGTAGATACAGAGTTATTTGGACGATCCTGTTCACTCTTTTTGGGTTTGCCATTTGATGATTTAATATATTTGATTTCACTATCCACAGAGGTAGATTCCCTGGCTATATCTTCAAGTTTTGTAGTAGCTTTGTCTTCAGATATAGGTTCACCTGATTTTTTATCATCCATGAAGGACAAAAGGCCAAATCCACTCAGTATTTGTTTGTCTGAACTGCCTCCAAGAGAGAATACAGAAGGAACTTTAAACAGACTTTCTGACTCAGATGATGCTGTCCCACCAAACCTGGAAAACAGACCTTTTCCAGCTGGCTCTTTATTGGGATCTTTAGGAACTGTTTGTGTTGGAAAAGACTGAGCACTGCTCCCACCAAACATGGAGAACAAGCCAGAACTAGTATTATCTTTGGGTGTGGATGATCCAGGCAGATTTCCCCCAAGAATTGGAGTTCCTAAAGCAGGTGGCCTTGGTTGAGCTCCACTAGAAATTGTTTGCTGGGTCAATGGACCATTGAACATAGAAAACAGTCCTTTTCCTGGTGATTCCTTGGGTTGTTGTCCTCTGGGTGTAAGCCCTACAGTAGGAGAACCTCTCAGGCCAGGTCCTGAGGGACTTCTTGATCCAGGGCCCAGACCTCTCTTATGATCATGTCCAGGTATTCCTATTGGACCTGACATTACCTGTTCTCTTGCACCAAATTCAGGTTGGCCCCTTGGGCCCAGTCCTGATGGACCAAGCGGTTGGTGAACATTACTTCCACTAAACATAGAAAACAACTTCTTTCCAGGTACTTCTTTTGTTGCAGATGATTCTTGGGTTTGCTGAGGACTAGAACCACCAAACATTGAGAACAGACTTGTGCCTGTTGTTTCTTTGGATGTGGAGGCACCTGGAAGAATACCATCAAGTACAGAAGACCCTCCAAACAATGAGAAAGTAACTTTGCCGGTTTGTTCCTCGGGAACAGCAGTGGGTGGTAATGTGCTTTCCATTGATAACACATCAGTACTTAAAACTTGACCTTCTGGAGAGGATAATTTGTGTAATCTAGCCTGCACACCTTCTTGCTCCATGGACCTATCTGGTATTTCACCAAAATCACTGCATCCTTTTTCAGTTTTAGGCTTTGGTGATTCTGACATCAAATGTTCCTCATTATGAGAAAGAGATTCTTTCATAGTAACAGCAGAAACTTCAGCATCTTCCTCCTTCATTGGTTTTGTTATTTCTGAAGTCTCAGGACTGAGTGCCTGGTCCTCGAGTTCTGACTTCTCTTTAGCATTTTCTGGTGACTTAACTAGCTCAGGAGAAGTTATGTCCATGATTAGGGGAGTGTGTTCAAATGAAAAAATGTCTTCAGTTTGATAAACCAACACTTTTCCTGTTGGCTGAAGAGTAGTAGTATCCTGGACCAGTAAAGACTGAGATACTTGTTCTTCATTGTTTGAAGATTTTGGGGTTAAAGAAGTAAAGGTGTTAGCTGACACATTTATGTTACTCTCCAATACCTCTGTGGAGGCTACTGGAACAATTATTGTGCTTGAGTCTACTTGATTTTCGTTCATCTGTGAAGTGTGTTCCTCAGGGACAGACACTGTAGCTTCACTCATTTCAAACAAAATGGACTGTTGCTTTGTGTCTTCACTAGCTTCTGCAACACCAGCATCACCTCCAGTTCCATGCAGGGAGACTGTCTCTTCATCACTAGGACACCCCTCCTCTGGAAGCTTTAGAGTAATCTGAGGGATCAGCATCTGTCTGGAACGCAATCTAGTAAAATGTAAAGTTTTCTCCTTTACTTCAGAAGGTGAAATTGCAGCAAAACATGGAACTTCTTCAAAGAATAACATCTCAGATGAAATAGATCCAACAGTGGATTGACTTTGAGAGAAAACATCTGAGTCAGTGTGCTTGCCTTCACACATATCTTGTTTTGAAGCATGACCTTCCTGTGAACGGGATTCACGATGATCATCGGTTGGTATGATTTGTTGAGGCAGATGTGTACTCTGGATATTGTTAACACTTACTACAGAAGTTGACTTATTCCTCATTGTATTTGTTGAAGCATCTGAAATTATCAGAGAGGGTTCACAGTTTGTTTTGGTCACCAATAAGTCTGGCTCCTTTTCTGGTATCTCAGGTTGAACAAGCATTACTGAAGATGGTTCCTGAGACTCCACCTCTACTTCTGTTATAATTATAGTGGGTGCCTTGGAGACATGCCTGTTTATTTTACTTGGATGATAAACTGGATTTTTTCTTTGCAATAATGGTGAGCTTGGTCTATCACGAACACTTCCTGGTGTGGGAGAAGTACCTTGTTTGTCATTCGGGAAAACGATGGGAGGTTGGGCAGTGTGTGAGATATTTTGAAGCCTTGGGGATGAAAATTCCACAGGAAGTGATGCTATCAGTTCTGTACTTGAAAGTAATGAAACTTGGGGTTCCACAGGAAATGGTGCATGTCCCAAGCATGTTAGAGGTTCAACAGGAGTACATACAGGAGGTTCAACAAAAGAATGTGGCTCTCCTGTATGCACTGGACATGGAGAAGGCAGAGAGAATGGAATAGGTTCAGTAGGAGAATGTGTTTTACTCTCTACTGCATACACTGACCTTGGACAAAATTCCATGGGAGTTGGAGCAGTATATCCTGGACTTGGAAGAGGCAAAGGTGGTGAAAATCTGACTGTGGTTGTTACAGCATATCCTGGACTTGGAAGAATCTTAACAGGGCTGTATGTCACAGAGGGCTCTGCTGTATGTGCTGCACTTGTAAGTGCTACTGCTGGTGGGAATTCCATGAGAGGTGGGGCAGTATATTCTGGACTTGGAAGAGGTGAAGATGATGACAATCCAGTGGCACTTAATTCAACATATCCTGGACTTGAAAGATTCTTAACTGGACAATATGTCACAGAGGGCTCTGATATACATGCTGCACTTGAAAGTGGTAGTGCTGGTAGGAATTCCTTGGGAGGTGGGGCAGTATATTCTGGACTTGCCATAGTTTTAACAGTGCAAGCTGTCACAAAAGGCTTTACTGTACATGCTAAACTTGTAAGAAGCACAGTAGGAGGATTTTCCATGGAGGACTGTACCATGCTTGCTGAAGTAGTAGATGAAGTATTTTCCATAAACACTGAACCCAAACTCTTGACAGAAGTGGCCTTAGCTGAGGTGACAGGATGGGTAGGAAATGGGATCATCTGTTGGTCTGGCACATGTCTGCAAATGGACCCTGTCCTTTGCTGAATTCCTTCAGATCTTTGTGGGATGTTATCCCCACCTGCTATTGTGCCATCAAACTTTGAAATCAAGCCTATGACTGATCCAGTAGTGTTTTCAGTTTCAAGTAAAGTTTGTCTGAAAGATACCTGAGTTCTGGGGGCTGTATTAATGGCCAGAAGAGGTTTCCTTTCCGGCTCAGCAGAAGAACCAGTAAAAGTTGAGCCTGATTGGGCTAAGGAGACTTCAGATATTACGGTAACTTGGGACATATCTTGTCCAACTGCCTGTTCGATGGTGCAAGGCGGGACATCTGTAGGCAATGCAGTAAAATTTTTGCCCACATTATTGTACTCTTGTCCGTGACTAGTCATGGATGACACATTCTGTCCAGATACAAAGGTAACTACTGAGGTAAGGCCTGAAGCATTATTTGTGTTTAGGACGTGAGGTATTTCTGGTACACAAGCTGGTGAATTAATAGGAACCCAGCTTTGAACAGTGTTTTCTCTCAAACTTTCCACTGTTGATTGTTTGACAAGACTATTGGATCTGGAGACTTCCAGTAATCTGTTACATTCAGCAACCTGGGTAATCGGACTATCATGCTGCATAAATTTAGTTATAATTAAAGGGTGTCTTGTAATGTTTGACCCTTGAGTTTGAGTAGACCTAATATGCTGAGTCTGAGATGTGAACAGAGGAGGCTGTTCTACTCTGAGTACTTCAGATGATTTAGTAACTGGTCTGAAGATGGGAGGGCCATCTGAGATAACACTTTTTTCAAGAGAATGGTTCTTATCTGTGAGCTGCCCCTGAGGAAGAGAAGATTCAGTAGTTTTCTTTTGTTCAACAGAAAGCACACACACAGGTTCTGGAAGAATCTGTAACCCAGTCATATTGAAATTATTTTCCAAGTGCTCTGCTGTTCTTCTAAAATTTGTTGATGTTATAGGTGCAGCAGGCTGGACAGTTGGATATGTAATCTGTGACGGAGTAACGTATAGTTCTTGTCTTCCAAGACCCTGGAGAGTACATTGTGCTGTTGTGCAAATTAGCATTTGATCCATTGCTAAAGATGTTAATGTGTATTGACCAGGGAGGAAAGAATTTGTTGGTATTGAAAGATCTTTGATTCCAGACATTTGTGTCTTTGCATCTAGGGCAACTGTCAAATCAATAATTGGTGTATGATTTTTTTGGTTAGTTGTCCTCGGTCTTTGTTGATGCCTTTGTTTACTCCTGGATATGACCTCTTTAGTCTTAGTGAAATCAATCAGTTGTCCATCCTGCATATTGGACAGATCACTGCAATAAGAATGTGAAACTCTAACTGAGAAGTCCATCGGCTTACTCTGAGCTTGCAATTCTCTGTTGTGTTTCAATGGGGGATAAAGATGTCTGTCACTGTGGTAAGTGGATGTCTGCAGACACAAATTAGTTTCTGCTGTATGATGTCCATTGTTTAGTACTTTCTCAGTCTGTAACCTTTTTTGAGACATTTCCTCAGAAGCTGAAATAGCTTTAACAGTTAAGGGCATGCCAACCACATTTTTCGTCCTTACAAGGGCCATTCCTTTGCCAGGTGACATTTCAAGAATTCTTTCTCCTGCTTTGTCAGGTTCCTTAATTGCTGTTCTTAGAGACATATCCAGAGTGTTTTTGATTGAGTTAGCTGGTGCTGAGGGAATATTAGCTACTTGTGCACTGGAGAATCTTGATCTTAACACTAAAGAAGGTGTCCCTGGTAATGTTTGGTCAAACAGGACTTGTTGTTGCCATGGGTTCTTATTTATCTCTGTATGCAAAGTATCAAGTTTATTGGATTGTTCTGATGGTACACCAGCAAACATTTGTAATGCTTGAACATCAGTGGTGGTTTTTACAAGTTTGACCATACCAGGGTGTTTGGTTTGACTTAAATTCTTTGAAGACCTATCTAATGACAAAGCCATACCAAGAGCAGGTCCTGTGATATTAAACAAGGGTTTGTTTTTCACCAAGTGCACAACCTCTGAGGAAGATGTGTTGCCAGATGATGGAAGATGTGGTTTTACGGACATGTCCAGAGACTCTTTAACCATATTTTCTGAAGTCAGTGCAGAAGGTGTTTTGTTTTCTTTTGCATTTTGTGATGAATACTGGCTGATTGTTTCTACAGACTGATATTTTCCAAGCAATGGCTTTACTTCTGGTGTTGGATGCTGCATAAATGAGGACCATCCAACAGTTACTTCACTGGCTTCCAAGACATTCTTGATGTTATCTACAACTGGTAGCATTTCAATGTGGGAGGTCACTGTTCCCTCAGTTGTCTTAGAGACCAAATTATCTACGTCTAATGGTGCTTTTAAAGGATTTGCTGAAGTTGTCACTGTTGACTTTAGAGCCAGGCTATAAAGTGTAGTTTGGTGTGGGGTAACAGATTTTATTTGTGGTGTCATGTTCACCATTTGTTGTGTAGGCTTGGTGATTGTAGCTTGTGACTGATATCTTCTAAGAGGTGGTTCTACTTTGGTTGTCAGAGGTTCTACAACCCAAGGTATCCCACCAAACTCCTCAATTATACCTGAAGTTGATTTTCTCCTTACAAGTGATACTGCTTCATCTGGACAGACCAATGTTCCCTCAGCTGGTTTTGAACACATATCTAATGTGGTTTTAATGGAATTTGCTGGAGCTGATATATTCTGACATGACTGAGAAAAATGTGCTGACAAATCTCTGTTCCTGTTGTAAGCAGGTCGTTGTCTGCACAGGACAGGGCTTACTTGTGATTGTTTTGTATTAGATTTTATTGGTGGAACTTCCCCAGTCATAGTTTCTTGATCTGACTGAATTTGTTTTACCTGTACTGTGGAGGGCTCTACAATCAAAGGTACCCCAAAAGAACCACTGCCAATATCTGCAACTGAGGTTCGTCTGCTCCTTACAAGTGGCACAACCTGGGTTTCAGCAGTTGGCTTGTCCAGAGGTCTAACCACTGGTGCTGATGACATATCTAAGGTATTTCTGACTAAGTTTGCAGGTGCTGTGCTCTTACAACAAGGCTGAGGAGGTGTTGGAATTATTTTCATGGATTCATTTAATAAGGACGGCTGATGTATACATTGAGCGGATTGTGATCTTAGGTTTATTGTTGAGCATTTCTTTATTTCAGGGCTTCTAGTCTGTGATGATGAAGTTTCTTGTCTTTTCTGGTCTTTACCACTATCTGCTTTGGATCCAGGGAAATTTGAAGACAAATTTGGGGATGTATTGATAGATTTTCTGCCAGAGATTTCAGGTATTGTGCTTTCCTTAGAACATTGAACTGAGACTTGCCTGACAAGCTTGGATCCTATACTAGGTGATGAAGATAAGTGTTGATCACTCCTATACTTAGAGCTTGGTGGTCCTGGATCTGGTGGACAAAATTTTGGAGAAGGAGGAGCAGAAACAGTTCTCAAAGGTACTTCAGGTATAATTGGGAAAGGTATGGTAAGTTCCAGTGCTGGAAATGTCATAGTTATTTCTTTGCCTTCGTCTTTAATCTCAACAGTCAGATCAATTCCTGCATCCTCACTTGTATCCGCTTGACATGTCCACTGGTGTTTCTTTCTAACTTTCTTCAACCTGTTTTTGGTAAAGTCAAGTATATCCTCGAATATGATCTCATCATTAGACACATCTGGTAACAGGAGTGCGATATTCCTACCTGGGCATTTCACTTTGCTTCTTAATGATTCAGAAAAGTCTAAAGGTTTACTCCTCAAAAGAGAGTCTAGGGCTTGTTTAGGTCTATTATAAAGTAAATTTTGTGGTGGTGGTGGTGGTGGTGGTAAGGGTCGCTTTTCATGACATGTAGCACCTTTTGGTGGTTGAGGTAAAATGGAAGATGTTGAACTCCGGACCCCTTCCGTCCTAGATGTCTTTAACGATTGTGTTAAAATTGATGATTGTCTTACAGGTTGTGGCCTATGGGACACAGCAGAGGATGATGAACCAGAAGAACACTGTAAAATTGAGGTTGACCTTTTTGGAGTAGGCACTGTCATTTGGGAGGAGGTGGTAGTAACAATTGAGGGCTCAGTCACTACATTCCTTGGTGTTGCTGGAGGTGATTTGGCTGAACTGATAGATGCTTTAGAAAATACTGGAGCATCTGGAAGTTTTCTTTGGGCATGCTGATCCTGTGGGACAATTTTAGAGCCTGCCAGGTTGCTGTCTGTAACATGTGATCTCACAGTCATTTTAGAAGATTCTACATCTTTTGTCTTAGCACCAAAGTCATTTAATAAAACCATTTTATTAGTCTCCTCTACAGGTCCAATCTTAATCTCAGGAATTGGAGAATGACACCTGATGAAAGAGTGCTGTCTATAAGTTACTGATGAAGTTTGTGAAGATATATTAGCCGACACACCTGTAAACAACTCCCCTGGCAAAAGATCCTTAATCCCCTGATTTTTCCAGTATGGTCCACCATTATTTACCTTTTTTACTTTGTTTGTAAGATCAGATGCTTCCATTTGCTCTTTTGGATAAATTACTTTTGGCTCACCCTTTCCAACGTTTATTTTCTGCAGCTTGTAAACACTCAAATCAACAGGATGCTCTGTCTGTCCACTTAAGGAATCTTGAAGCATTTCAGAAAAACTTTCAAGATTCATATTCATAATTCTATCACCTTTTTCAAAGGCTGAAGACAAATCAATAGGAGAACTGGAAGCACCTGCTTGACTATGACATGGAACCCAGAGCATTTCATCTTCATTAAACAATGGTATCTTAAAACCACAAAGTGTCTTCTTTGGTTTATCTTTGTTCTGCAGAATATTTGAGATATTCTCTGCAATTTCTTCCAAATCATGTCTATTCTCCTGGGTAGCATATGCATAGAGATGCTTTCCACTCCGGTCAGTTAGCAATGAGTATATATAGTCCTCATCTGCATAAATATAATATCCACAATCACCAGCTTCAGCTGGCCACCACATTCCTTGCTCCAGCAGTGAAAGCCATTGCTGGTACCATTCTGAATCCTCAAAGAACATGTCATCTTCTGTATCTCTGGTGGTTGCAGAAAAGCTGCTGAGATCAACTGCACCTGCTGTCAAATCTACGGGACCTTTTTTGACCGTCAGTCGTTTAATGAATTTTGAGGTATCAAACTGTGGCCTCAGAGTGCCATTCTGAACAGGTTTGCCATATATGCTACAGTCAAAAAGTGACTGACAATGTGTTAACTTTGCTGGAGTTCCTGTTGAGTCTTTCGCAGTCCAATGGTTTCTGCTTGTTTGATTACTAAAATGATCCACATCATCACAACTTCCCCAGAGTTTCCTGCTCTTGACGCTCATGTCAAATACAATATAATCCTCTGCATCAGCCTGTGGAAGTTGTTTTTGAAATGATGAGCTGACTACATTTGGCCAGGGATATGAAGGTATATGAAATTGCCTGGGATCCATATTTTTCAGGCTCCACCATCCAGGCTCCTGCATGACTGTTTCATGACTGTTTGGTGATGCATCCTCATGAAGTCCTGCATAACATTCTTGCGCTTGTCCTTCCAAGGCTTCTAATAAGGCATAATCATTCAGCTGTTGCCAAAGAAGTGCCTCTATGAGACACTGGTGTTCAAAAAGTTCTGGTGTAACTATACCATGCTCAGCAAATAAATATAACAGATCCTGATATCCATATTCAGTTGCTGTACCATATAAAAGTCTGTGGACTTCTTCTAGGTACAGCTGGGTAGACTTTACTGCTGGATGCAGTGTTACAGGTTCCTGAACCTGACTGCTAGTTTTTGAACCTGAAATCCTGGTAACACTAGAAAAGTCCTCTGTAATCTGTTTATGGAGTAGCTGATCAAGGAAGCCCTTTTCTGATTCATTAGTTATTGCTGTCTTTTTGCTTTCACAGGCTTCTGATTTAGAAATTACAGAAGCCATACCCTTTCCAGCACTAAAACTAGCCTTTGGTTCATTTGTTTCCTTTAATTTAGATAAGCTGTCATTCTCTGATCCCTTACTGAACAATCCCTCCAGAAAACCTTTCTGCAATGGTGCTTTTTGATCCTTTTCATTACCTCCATCCTGAGTGGACTCTTGCTTGATTGGTTTGGCTCTTTGAATCTGTGGACGAATCTGACCAGGCTTACGTTCTTCATGTTGCTGTGGCTTCTGACCTGAAGGAATGTGGCTATCAGACTTATCTTCAGTCTTTGCAGAGATTTTGCTGAAAATTCCAGTCAAAATTCCACTTTCTTTAGCATCACTACCTTGTGCTTCCAATTTGTTAGCTGTCTGGGTATTTGATTGAGCCTGCTCCTGCTGTAATTCTTCTGATGTAGACATCTTGAAAATACTAGAGAAAAGACCTCCTGAATGGCTTTGCTGCTGTGCCGCTCCTGGTGGTGGTGGCACCTTTGAAGCTTGTGGAGCCTGCCTGTTGGATTGTTGATGTAATCCAATTGAGGGCTGTTGCTGCTCAGCAGAGGATTTTTTAGAGGCTGCAGTTACTGTACTTGTTTTGTAAACCTCAGTTAGGATTTGACTTGCTGGAGGAGATTGGTGGCCTTGCACTGGATGTCCTGACCTACATGCTTGTTCACTGGGTGAACCTTCAACCACAGGATGTTGAGGTGGGATGTCAGTGGAAGTTAATTTGTTAAAAAGATCAGAAAACAGACCTCCTTTTTGTGGTTCAGCTACTGAAGCTGGCTGTACCGGGATCTGATGCTGCCTCTGTAAGGGCTGCCTCGAGTCCTGTTGCTGTTGCTGGTGATTCATTTGTGTTCCTGAATGAGATTTTTGCTGTTGTGCTGGGGGCTTGTTAGTGGAAAAAAGCTCTGATAAAAGACCAGGAGATGGTTGTCGGGCTGTATTTTGATTTGGGTCTGACTGACCAGACTGAGAAGCTGTGTCTACAATCTTATTGAACAGGCCTGAAAGAATTCCAGCTGGTCCACTTGGCTGTGCCTCTTCATGTGGAACCAGATTTTGCCTATTGAACTGTTGTGAATGAACATTCTTGGGGGATACCTCGTTACCATTATTGGCTTCTGAACTGCTAATCCCAAATAAACCAGAAAGAAAGCTTCCTTGTTCAGCAGAAGCAGATTGTTGTGATGATTTAAGGCCTTGGCTAGCAGCTGGGAGATGTGGCTGCTGTGGTGTACTTTCAGCTACAGATATTTTGTTCAGAAATCCTGACAGCATTCCTCCTGTTGCAGAAGGTTCTGATGACTGTTGATTGGGTTGACTGCTTGTAAAACTTGGCTGTCGTGTGTTTGATGATGCAAGTGCACTCTCTGTTAATTTCAGAATTCCACCAAATAGTCCTCCTGATTGGGGCGGAACTGGTGGTGCATTACTCTGAGTATTTGTCTGCTTATTATTTGGTTCCCGACCACCACAGTTTCCTGGCTGCTCTGGCTGCTGATCCGAGACTACATTCCCAGTGGCACAAACATTTTCAGTACCTGCTAATTTAAAAAGTCCTGATAAGATACCTCTTGGATGTGATGGAGATGTAGCTGTTTGAGGTGGTGCTTGGTTTGACCCTTGAGTGGTCACTGGCTTTAATAAAGGTTGACTGCTTTGTTGGGCAGGAGTGGCTGGAGAACTTGTAACAGTGTCACTGGCCAATTTAAAAAGCCCAGATAAAAGCCCACCACCTTGTGGAAGTGCAGCAGTGTCAGTGGACACAGAGTCCTTACTTATAGCTGTCCTAACACTTTCATCATCTTCTGATTTGAAAATGCCAGAAAGGAAATCCTTTTCAACACTAGAATTATTTTCATCATTTATATGAGAAGCAGTTGTGTCTTTAGATGAGCTGTCTTCTTCCGATCCCTTATTGAATAACCCTGCCAGAAAACCTTTCTGTGATGTTGTTTTTTGTTCTTGTGATTGTTTCTGGACACCAGCAGGTGACATAGAGCTGAGCTGACTTTCAGAATTGGCAGGCTGCTGTTGAGCGCCAGCTGGTTTGTTACCTGTGCCAGCATTTTCTGTGGAAGCCATTTTTAAAAGCCCAGAAAACAACCCTGTTGATTGATGTATGGTACCTTGCTGAGCCTGGCTCTCATTTGTAGTGCTGGTGAGAGATGAAAACAGTGTTGAGAGCAGTCCACCTTCTTGGGGCTTATCAGAAGTTTTGTTGCCACCAGACAACACTGTTAGTAGGCCTTGGTGTTTAGACATTGCTTCTTCTTCTTCTTCTTCNCTGGGCCTGGTCTTGAAGCTCTGAAGGATCTGCTTGAGTCTCGGTTTTAATTACACATTGTCCCTCATTCTCAGTGTTAGTCAAGCTTTCAGGAACAGACTGGATAACAGTTTCAGACTTTGGTGTTGCATCATCTTGCGTCATTTGTTCTTCTTGTGCTACATCCTTTGACACTGTAGTAGAATCTTCAGCTGCTTCAGGTGCCACTACAACAGTGGGTATGTTTATTGGGGTTGTTGGTTTTGATGGAAATTTTGCAAATGTTTGCGGTTTGGCTGATTCAGTAGGACTCATTTTGAAAAGATTAGAAAACCATCCTGTATCGGTATTTCCCTTTGGTACACTCTCCAATAGCACAGCACGACTTAAAAGAGGTGATTTAGTAGAAGTATGGGAAACAACTTGTTTTAAAGTTGTGGTGTCTTCACCAGGTCCCAATTTCAGCAACCCTGAGAGAAGCCCACTCTCTTGTTTTGGTGCTTGAGGAGTGGCAGGAGTATCAGAAGAAAAGAATGAAAGCTTTAATTTATCTCCAATAGTGGTTGGTGCATCTTCTGTTTTAGGGGCTTCAGTAGATTTAAATATTGAAAACACAGAGTTGCCAGATGGACCCTGAGCAGTTTTATCAAGAGGAGCAGGGGTTGGTGTCATGAAAGATGTTAGTGACTTTTTGAAAGGGCTGAAAAATCCAGTGTCGTCAGTTGTTTTTTGAGTAGTTGGATTTTCTTCTGGTATAAGAATCATTTCTCTAGGAAGGGCATCAGGTATTTCTCCTGATGACTCAGTTTCTGGTAATAGTTCCACTGATCCACTGCATGAACCTCCACATAAGGACTGATGTTCTGGTTGTGAGGCAGACTGCTCTATTGACAAAGTTTTAGCTTTATCTGTTAATGCTTCTTTTGAGTCAGTGCTTCCATGAGATTTGTTTGGTGTTTCTGGCTGTGAAGTTGCTTCACCTGCTGGTTTGTCTCCAAATATCCTCAAGGGACTCAGTCTTCCCAAGACAGAATCAACCACTGACTGTGACTGGCTTGCAGCTGATTCCTGAGTCTCAGGACTAGTTGCTGCATTTGCTATATATTCCGTTCCTTCCACACTAGCTGGACAGCTGGTGTCTGATGACTGAAGAGGCTGATGTGACTGCAGGGGGAATTTCTTATCTACATTCGGCTCCTGATGAGCAGGTGGAACAACTGCGACAGGAGTTGGGCTGCCATTTGATTTTGGTATGAAGCACAACAGTTTAGAAATGCCAGATTCTGGCTGAAGTGGTAAAGGAGAGCATGTTTTTGTTGTTGTTGATGTTGTTGTTGTTGTAGCAGTGGTATCTGTGGTTTCACCTTTCGACTTGGTGCCTACAAATGAGCTAAGCAAGGAGTTCATAGCGTTTTTAACCCCTGTGATACCCTGTTCAGCTGCAGTTTCTTCCTTTACCTCATCTGATTTGATATCTTTGTCCTTTTCCTTGTCAACCATCTTTAATTTGTCGTCAGACTTGGGCATTTCCTCATACTTACTAATCTCCTCCTCTCGTCCAGCAAGATATTCAGTGACTGTATCAACTATTTTCTGCAGTTCATTCATGGTGTCAATATAATCATGATTTGGTCCCCTAACAGGTGAAACATCATCTAAAACACGAGTACTAACATTTCTCCTTAACTCATAATAACTGTGTGGCTGTTCACCACGAGAATAAATATATTTCCTGTTACTGTAGTAACTGTCATATTCACATTGTGAATCCTCCTCTATAAATGCCACAACATCCAAATCCTCCTCAGATCCAAGAGAAAACACACCTTCTGCTGATCCTACTGACTCAAACTCACTCCTTGTCCTCATCCTGGCTTCCTCTTTCTCCCGATAAATTGCGTAGTTCTCCAGAATGTCCTCAATGTGAGTTTTTGCCCACATTCTTGTCTTGTACAACAGACTCTCTTTATATGCCTCTTGGTCTGCCTCCTGGTGATGAAGCTTCCTAACTGAAGGAATGATGGATATCTCTGGAGGAGAGGTTTCATCCTCAAAGCTTCCTGCTTCTTTATGGACCAGGCGAATCTCTCTATTTCCCACACCAGGTGTCTTTATAGAGTTTCCAGCTTCATCATATTCATTAGCCTCTGGAGATGTCGCCTCACACTCCACAGTCTGATAAAAATGGCTTCTCTTGCTTACGATGCAATAAATTTCACTCTTTGTTTCATCGTCATCATCCCATGTTTTCTGCTCTGGTTCCAGATAGTCGTCTAAGAGGTTGTCGTCGAGTTTGTCGTCGAGTTTGTATTTAGTTTCCCAGTCCTCAACACCCATACCTGAATCAACAGGTACAATCCTTACCCCGACTCTACTGTTTGGATGTCTTGTGTTCCAGGTATAAACAGGATGCAGAAAAAGAATGTAAGAAAATAAAAATACATAGAAAAGAAAGTGTTAGAGGCAAAGTATAAGACAAAACAAATCAAGGACTTCAAATAAAAAATTAAATGAAGAAAATGCAACATAAATGTAAGCAATTAAAAAATGTACAGAAGCAGAAATGATGAAAAATTGCAAATGTTCAAAACATTTTTAATTAAGAAACATTAGGAAACAAATAGAGAAACACTTTTCCCAATTCAGCTTCTACTTTTTTTTTTAATAAAAGAAAAAACAAATTAAATTCACTATTGTAAACAAAAAAAAAAGCAGATAAGCAGTCGTCTCTCAGTATTAATTAGTATTAATTTATTTTTTACTTCTGTATGCCTGCACGTCATGCCTTTGTTATGAACTGTTACAAGTATTACTTTATTTTTCCCATAATAATTTTGGACATAGAAACAGTCCATTCTGCACTTATAATACCCTACAAGTAAACAAAACCGGTCTGTGTCTGTTGTTCTCATTTGATTTTTATTTTAAAATATGCAAAATGATGTTCAAAACATTAGAAAGTATTGCAGGAAGCATTCATGTTTCTCTTTCTGCTTGTGTTTTATCAATTTAGATTAATTTTGAGGCTAAAATTGATGAACGGTCTTGAACGATCCGGATGTGTGACTAGCTTGTAGCATAAAGAGGCAGATTAAAGATCACTGTGAGTGCCTGATGTTCTGCGAATATGGATCCGTATGCGCTTTTTAAACATAGCAGGAGGGTGACGGTACAGGAGCACAACACACAGGCTGAAAAAAAAAATCAGGATTTTCCAGGGGCTTGAATTCAAGAATATTTTAAACAGCAAATATTTATTTCTGCATACGTTCATTTTTACAATTTATAAAAATATGTTTCCAGAAAAGAGGAAAGAAACCTGCTCACTCTTCTCAAGCTGAAATGTACTGCAGTGGCTTTTTTATATTTGGAGTTATGAATATTTGATTAATGTACTTTATGTGGTGTAACAAGTAGAAACCCCAAAGTCTACTCAATATTTTTACTTCAATAATTTATTCCTATTTTAATGTGTGCTATGAAAAAAAAAACGTTTTTTTCTCCATTTTCGTGTTGAAATGAAAAGCCAATGAACGCAGCATAAACAGACCCAGACCCATAACTCTTCGGTCGTCTTTTTGTTTCCCTAACAAATAAAAATGTTCAAATTAAAAGTGCTGGAGTGGGTTTTTCATATTGATGTGTTCAGATCAGTTTTCTTCTCTATTCGTTTAGTGTTGGTGTGTCTTCTGTACCTCGGCCCCCTTCCTTCCCTGTAGTCCAGCTCATAGCTGTGTATCGACTCGGTTCCGGACTCTTTGGACGCGGCTTGTGGACGTGTCCTTCGGCTCATGGGGTACTGGTGGACAGAAGAGTTGGGCTGGGCCGTGGTGTGGAATCGTGGAGGACGGCTGTTGGTCTCGCTGCGGTAGTCGCTGTCTCTGTCGTCCACCGCGCTGTCGTGATCATCTAGAGCTGGAATCGCACACAGACGCGGCGAGGTGTAACACTTATCTCAGGTGGAACGATACACCACTGCAGTACACACACTGATACATCACAGTGACCAGACCAGACGATGCTGATGAGTACAGGATGCACCAGAGGAGGCACAGACCACAGATCTGACATTTCCTTTCACAAAAGCTGATGATTTGTTTGAGAGTGCAGACCACGCCCTCAACTAAAAGCCATGGAGAGTGACTGTGAGAACTCGGAGAACTCAGACTCCTGGGAGGTTTCTGCTTTGGGCTACGCGATCAGACCTGCCACTAAAAACGAAAGGTTTCTGAGTAGGAGATGAAGAGAATGACGGTGGAACTTTGTCACGAATGGAGAAAAAGACAGAATTTATAGGATGTTAACTAGGAAGAAGGTGGAGCTTCAGACGTGGTCTTTCTAACAAACGTTTTAATTTCGTAAGTGTGTGTAAAAGTAGCCATGGGTGGTTGTTAGTAAAACAGAGACAGGAATGTTGAACGTTGACTGGGAGAGTGAAGTAATGAACTGCCAGCATGCGCTGTAATCACAGATGACACACCGACACACGGTACGAAGTGAAAGAACCGTCTGAAGAACGAGCGTTGTGAACTACGTACTCTGCTGCTCACCCCATCCAAAGTAAGTCCAGCTGCCTGGATGTGTGAAGAGAAGTCACGTGAATAAAAACAGTTATTTTCTGAATGTTTGCTTCACTCGGACTTCATTACAAACTCGAAACCGTTGACTAATAACCACTGTGTGCTGCTGTTACAGTAAAATTCTGAGTGATGGAGCGGTGTGATGAGGAGCAGTTTGCCAACAGTTTATTTATTAAAAAATTACATGTCATACTTTATCCATTTACAGTTACATTTAATGTTTGCGAAGCAAGATAGTTCCTGTTCTCACTCATGTTGTAAGAGCTCTAAACAGTCATTCAGCACCTTCTGACCAATCAGAATTGGTCCACAACAGCACTCCACAATTCAGAACTCAGTTCTTTTAAAGGGCAAGAGAAGGCAGTGTAGCAAAAAAAAAAAAACAAAAAAAAAACACATACATATGACTTATAGTCATACACCGCCCTCTAGTGGCTGAATGAAGAACTGAGAATCGACAATATACATCCAAAAGCAGCACACTCTAGGAAAAATGTTTAACACTAATAATTTTTGGAGTACAGACAGCCTTAGCCGAATTAAAGCTAACCAGTCAAAATTTAAGTGTATATGTTCCAAACAAGTGTCTTAAACATGTTACTAAAACATCTTTCTGCAAACCCTAGTTATTATTTTACACTCAGATAAATATGACACCGTACTCACAGCACTGTGAGGGGACGGAGGGGACCGGCATTCCTCGCTCTTCATCCTACACCCAAAATAAATAAACATATTACACAACAAAACAAACTGCATATGCAGAATCCGATGAACGCGTAAGACACGGTGCAGTAACTCAGAAACAGCAGCAGGTGGCGACAGAGAGCTGAGAATAAACTTCAAGTGAAGTCTACAAAATTGCACAGGACCTCTCACACGCTATTTAATTTTAAAGACTTCTGTCACTAATCCCGTTTTATTAAACACGATCCCTCTTCACCTTGTACGAGATCGCAA
>JAKKZN010000024.1:371173-373673 GCA_033441825.1 Pangasius elongatus
TCACGCGCTCTACACGCCACACTCGCTCTCCGCCGCGCATGCGCAGAGAGAGAGAGAGAGAGAGAGAGAGAGAGAGAGAGAGGGAGAGAGGGAGAGAGAGAGAGAGAGAGAGGAAGAAGAGATAAAAATAAAGATGCTAGAACACAGTCAACCCCAGAGCTGCATTATTAATGACAACATGGTCACATCTGATATTTTAAAATCCAACAACCACTCAGCTACACACACACACACACACACACACACACACACACACACACTTCCTTTTCCTAGAGGATACGTACAAAAATGTGCAAATGGCAGAAGGATTCATCAAAATAAAAGATAAAAATTCAGTGTTTTAAATGACATCATCCAGAGCATCATCATATGATGACTATAACAGTAATAAACACAGCGCGTGTGGTGCTGCTACAGTAAAGTAATCAACAACAGGGTCACGTGACGTTAATAAGACGGAGAAATCCTCTGTCCTGAAGACGTCGGAAAGGTGTGATGTGCAGCTGCGCTACTGTCAGAGCTGCTGTTATAGAAAACTAATCAACACCTCCTGACCAATCACAGTCCAGAATTCAGTCTCATCAGAATATCACAGCAAAGTTTCAAAACAATGTCAAAAATGGCATTAAAAGTGTAACGTGATAAATAGTTAAATAGGCTTTAATGCCTAGGAACATCTCTCCACCTTTATTCTCATGGAAAATGCAGCATGTAATGTATGAATATTCATGAATATGCAAATTGGGAAGACGCCCTTGCCAAAGTGGATCCCTCACGGCTAGCCGAGGAATCTCAGCGTTCATCCTCGTCCTCTCACCGATCTATTTATCCTCAAATCGCTTCATCTTACTGCGTTAAACAGAAAAATGTGAAGATTAGGCTGTGTTCAGAATTCCGTTCAGAATTATTAAAAGCCATAATTGGCTTTTAATACCGGTGACGTCAGTAGACGAGTAAAGGAGCCACATGAGCTACATCTCTGTGTGTCTGACTTTAGTTCTGCTCCTGAATTTCAGTTTAAATGTGAAATGCTGAGAGACCTCACTGCTCTCACAAACTTCATCACAATCCGGGGAGGTTTTGCTAAGACGGAAAAGCTTGGGACTAAAAATCTGAACGCGCTTGTTGTTGTTGTTGTTGTTGTTGTTGCTATGGTAACATTAACAGTAACCCTCGCTGCATGCATGTGTGTAACTGGGCTGGATGAAGTGAGATTGGGTGAAAATCTAAACAAATGAACACAGAGCTGTGAATGCAAACAGGTGACGCTGTGTGTGTGTGTGTGTGTGTGTGTGTGTGTGTGTGTGTGTGTAAAGTGCCTGTACTAGCAGCAGTGATTTGCCTACCACACTCACTCACTCACACACACACACACACACACACACGCACACGCACACACAGTGTCAGGAAGCGTATTGCTCTATTCTAACCCCTAATGATGTCATGTGGTGGTGTTGTCTGATTGGCCGAGTGTGTGTTCTCACCTCATCTGATTGGCGGATGGTGTTGAGGGGGATCCAGGCCGTTCCCACCATGGTGTCCCAGATCAGACCTTTGTTCCAGAGCTCCACCACCAGCCCCAGATCCAAACGGTTAATCTCACTGAACACACACACACACACACACACACACACAGTTATCCTTTACGTCTGTATCTGCATGTATCACATGGTGCCCGTAGGACCTACTACCCGTCTACGGCTTTCTGTCCAGTAAACCCTGACTGCAGAGCTCTAGCCCGGGACGACGCCGGTTCCGAGTGACGGCAAACAGAACCAGTGTTCACAGAACCACAGTCACAGGAGAGACAAGAAGAACAAACAATGATGACTTAGAGGAACTAGAACATCATACGGTCACAGAATTCTCAATAATGCAGATTAAAAAATACGGTTGCTGACGAGGAGGCTGTCTGTTCTCATTGTAGCGTGAAAAATCAAGAGAATTTGAGCTGTGTGTGTGTGTGTGTGTGTGTGTGTGTGTGAGAGAGAGAAAGAGACGTGACTGTATGCAGCTGCAGTTAAACTGAGATGGCACTTCACGTAACTGTGAAAAATACTCACACGGTTATTTTTAGTTATAGCAACGATGGAATATTTGTGATTTAACACTTCGTAAATTTGCTCACTATCAGGCCGCGTCCTGATTGGTCGAGAGGCCGCATGACATCATTTGGTGCTTTACCAGAATTTTTTTTTGACCAAAAAAAAAAGGACTGAGGTCTTTGACTTGTTGAACTATTTTGACCGTGCAAACGCTCAGTGACTCATGCAGTCACTGGACCTCGTGCTCCGTGTTCCTGCGCTGAGAGACGAGGCTGGACGGAACGATGTTTACTGAAAGCCGAACCTCCAGATTCAGCGCTGCCGACGCTCAGCTTTGGTTTAAACCATGACCTCGACGTGAACACTGATTTTTTTTTTATGTGATCCAGCATCATTAATCTTGATAACAGAGAGTGTGAAGTGAAGTGGACCTGACGCTCAGAGCGTCCTCTCGC
>JAKKZN010000024.1:381173-383673 GCA_033441825.1 Pangasius elongatus
GTTATAGTATTACAGTGTTCTAGATAATAGATTTAGAGTGTGTTATAGCATGTTATAAAGTTTATATTACATGTTATGTCTGTATTATAGAGAATGTTGTAGTGTGTTAGTGTTATGAAGTGTTACAGCTTTATACAATGTTATGGAGAGCGTTATAGAGAGTGTTGTAAGATGTTTATAGCTTTCAGTCTGTAATGCTTCAGTCTCAGGTTAAGTGAATATAACTACAGGAGGACGTACTGGAGGTCACTAGAGAGCAAGTTACTGAAGAAGAAGACGATTCTGTGAAAGGTTTATTAAACGCAAACAGATTCTTATTTAGAGTTCAAACAAAGAACCCAGTCTCCTCCGTCTGACACGCCACACACGCTACACACTACACACACGCACTACACACGCCACACACACACTACACACACGCTACCAGCACAACAATGAGCTTCATTTATTTATCAAGAAATCTGATAATCAAATGTACAACAGCGTGAAAGAAACACGGGGGCGGAGTCATCTGAAGCCGAGACAGCTGTAATTACTACACCGCTGTAAGTGATATATTACATTATAGATTACGAGTTATATATTAAGTTATTAGCGCATACGAAGAGTTACTGTGTGATGGATTCCTACAGACACGGTGCTATAAAAGTGCCAGTGTGCCGTAAGACTGACCTTAACCTTAAACCTGTCACGGAGCCTTAACTCCAGCTTCCTGGTGCCTGTAGCTTCTCACTGAAACTCAGAGTCCAACATTAACGGTTGGTTTAGAGAGCAGAACAGCATCACACACCCCCCATGCACAAACTCTTCCCTGTGTGACTCAGGGTGTCCTTACGAGCGTGTCATCGATGATCCGTCGTCACCAAACATCTACGTGATGCAGCCTTAACTCACTCTGCAGTAGCTGCTTTATTCTGGGCAGGGTCACTGAGGTTTATATTACTGAGCTGACTGGAAATGTGGTGAAACTTCCTCTGAGGAAGGGGGCAGGAATGCTCACACTTTCTGCAGGAGAGAGTGGGATTGGTCAGGAGTGTCTAGGAGTGGTCAGGATTGCTTCAGGAGGGAGCAGGATCTGTCAAACATTCTCAGAGTAAACAGTATCTGAATGTTTTTGGTCAGCATCACTTCAATTCAAACATTTTACACGCGACAGAATTGACAAATTATCGCACCAGGTGCACCACAATGACCTTCACTGGAACAAACTGCAATTCTGAAATCCTAAAATATCCAGCTGAAATGTTTTGCCTTTGTTGTTGTTGTTGTTGTTGCTCTGAGACGCTTTGAGACGCTTTGAGACGCAGTTCAGGACAGGAATGAATCATGGCTGCTGTCTGCTCTCACTTTAGAACGAAATTCATTGTACTTTCACAACTTCAAAATATCTCAATACTGCATTCTAATACAACACAAATAGTTAGCATACATCCTTATTAGCATGGTCACTGTTTTGTGAGAGTCTGTGAGGTAAATAAGGAGAGCTGGAATTATAAAGGTCTAATGGTGAGTTAAAGAAGTTGGCGGTGGAGTGTCGTGTATAACCGAGGGGTGGTGAAATGTAAACGCTTCGCCTCTGTGCCGCTGACGTTTCTGAGGCTGGTGAGGTGAAACAGGGTGAAGGTGTAAACTAGAGTAAAGAACAGCCAGGTCAACTGCGGGAACAGCGTGTGAGAGAAGCTGCTACTGTAGAGCAGGACACGCCCCTGGGGGCGGGGCTTACACATTCTACAGAGCATTAAAATGGACAATCACAAAGATTTGCACAAATATGAATGAGCAAAAAAGAGTGTTACTGCTTTCCCCAAAGTGACGCTCTATAAAATTAAAAAGAGAATGTGTGTAAAACCGATTTTTGTATTCTGGGGAGATGTTTGCGAGGTATCGATGTCCATAACACTAAGAGACAGGTAGTAAAAGCCGTGCAAAAAAAACCCCACTAATTTGATTTCAGGGGCATTTTAATTTCTAAATGTGATAATGTGCTTTAACGTGCATGCTTCAGTGACTCACGACTGTGAGAAAGGAGCCCAAAAAAGCGCGCTGACATTCACGCAGCAGGAGAACATCGCATGTATTTTTTCTAATCTACTTTTTACGCTGAGCGTTTGCAATGCAAATCTCAGTTGTTTGCTCACAATCTTGTCGTATTTGCCTGCAAAGCCACGCTGGTTGCCATAGTAACGACACAGGCATGCGTGTCCTGAGTGATGCTGGCCAGGGGGAAGTTAGAAAGTTCACCGAGACGGACGCTACGGATTAAAGCTGCCATTTGAAACGGTGTTAGCTGAGAGTCATTGGTCAGCAAGCTTCACTGAAAGAGCGCAGGAAATCGCACTGTAGCACAGAACTTGTGTCACTCTCTTAAGCAAACAAATGCAAAAACCATCGGTTCATCTTCAGCTGTAACGTTTCAGATCGTGTCGTATTTATTTTCCCACTGTAATAGTTTCACAGGCAACCCGGGATCACCGTTACGCCAAACCAGGCATCATCAAAA
>JAKKZN010000024.1:412953-422953 GCA_033441825.1 Pangasius elongatus
TAAGCTAAAATGATGACGTTCCAGATTTCTTTGCTGACTGAATAAAATAACAGTAGAGTTAGCATTAGCAAGGGCTGATACTCACCTTCAAGCTGCTTGAAAGTCGAGTTGTAACTCAGTGAACACGCGACGTTCGGCTCCTGCGCGAGCCTTACGAGGACGTTCACAGGGACAGCCGCTTTCCTGCTTTTCTCTTGAGCTTTAACAATGTTAGCATCGTTAGCATCGTTAGCTGCACAGGAGTTAGCTAACGTTACGTCAGCGGCGTCGTTACTGAGCAGCGTGGATGATTCTGCACCACGTATATTAATAATTAATATAACAATAATAAGTAATAAATGATTCATCACTATAAAAGTGGTTATGTATTTTTATTCTGCTTTCGAAGTGCAGCGTGGGCTTTTTTCACTCGCAGGGGGATTATCCGGCTGCGCTGGGCTATCTGGTTTACTGATTTCAGGCTGAGGTGGGGGCGGAGTAAAGGGGCGTGGCTATAAGATGACTGACAGGAGGCTCGGGCTTCGGGCTTCAGGTTTTCTCAGCCGTGTAACAGACTCGTGCTCGGCTCTCGGATCAAACCTGCAGATTTTTTTTAAAGTAAGAAATAAAAAAAAAATCAGCTGTCGCACTTTTAACAAAATGGCCGACTGAAATAAAAAGCTTTTCTACACAGACTGATAACCGGGAGTCCAGGAGGTCATGGTGCTGTTTACTGTCAGCACACGTCTCACACGTCTCTGCACGGGGTGTGTGTGTGCGCCTGTGTGTGTGTGTGTGTGAGACCCTTTAGTGTTGTTCCTGCAGGGCTTTGGGGAGATTTTTATCTTTCACACACACGAGTGTCTGTATCTGATTCATTCTTTTTTCTTTCTTCTGTTTTCCTGGTTTTATCTTTCTTCGTGTTTATATTCTTTCTTTTGTTCTTTCACTCACTGATCTTTTATTTCGGTTGACTTTATCACTTTTGATGTTTTTTCTTCTTTCTTTTATTGTGTTAATCTCTGTATTCTTTCTTTTGATCTTCCTCCTTTTTCATACGTTTTACTTCCATCCCTCCATCACTTCTCTCGCTCTGTAAGCTGCAGGACAGGTTCAGGATTTATTAATCAGGTTAACAGCTTAGCCGAGGGGGAACCGACTCCTGACCGTCTGTGTGTGTGTGTGTGTGTGTGTGTGTGTGTGTGTCTGTCTGTGTGTGTGTGTGTGTGTGTGTAGCGAGCGAGCCGTCTCTGGAGATGGAGAACGAGGAGAAGATCCGTCTGGAGGCTCGGCGGCGTCTGGAGGAGCAGCTAAAGCAGTACCGCGTTCAGAGACACCGGGAGAGAGTGAGACACGCACACACTCACACACTCACGCTCACACACACACTCACACACACTCACTCACACACACACACACACGCTCAGTCTCACACTCACACACACACACACAGACCAAGCTAACCATGCTAGCAATCCCAATGGCTGCTGAGGGACATCCAGTCATGTGACCTGCTCCCCCTGTGGGTCAGGGTGCCAATACTTTTGGCATTTGTCTCAAACATAATCCATGTTATAGCTGAGTTAGCTTCTAAAATGCAAACTGGAATAACACATTCTACCCTTTATTTATTCATTATTAGCATTATTAGCAGTGTCGCTAGTGAGAAAATTAGCGATGTATAAAACGTTAATGCTAACTTCTTCCTCCGTTCGTAGCATTGTTCATTAGCAATGTTAGTACTGAAGCTTGCATTGTTAGGCATTGTTTTCATGTCTGATGCTAATCTCAATGTTTTTGGGCTGAGGTGCTGTAACTTTTCAGCTTTTTCAATTTTTTTTACCTCATAATTTTTCTTCCTGAACAATTCTAGCTGATTAGCATTTGTTATCCAAACATGATTAGCATTGTTATAGAAAAGTCTGAGGACTAGCTAGCATGTTGTGTGTTTAATCAGCTTCCTCACACTGCACTTAGCCGTTAGCGCTGTGGTGCAAAAGTGGGATGTCACACATTATTAGCGTGATTAGCATTCAGCGTGAGTCACTGAGTGACATTTCATCACATTTCTTTCTTTCTCTTGAAGCGACTTGTCGATTGGTCTGCCTCCGTCCTGTCAATCATCTGATTCAGATAAACATTCCCGGGATATTTATAGCGCATTCCTGTCACAGAATGATGCTAATTACACCGTGACAATCTCCGTGAAGTTCTGCTGTAGTCTCAGAAATTGGGAATCAGTTGTTTCCATGACAACACACACACACACTGTGGCAATAAGGACACACAGATACCTATGTTAGCTGTTATAGCTAGCAGTTAGCTTGACTGTATTTTGTCAGGTTGGTGCTACAAAGGTAACTGCTACAGATTTCAGATTAGCGGTTGATGTAATTACGGTGTAGTTTTATTCTTTCTGAGGGTTTAGTTTTAGTAATTTATTGGCACATCTGAGGTAAATGTTGATGTTCCGGATATTTCCGTAACGTTTCCACTGTCACTGTGTCTCACACGTCTGTGTAAAAGAGTTGCTAGCTATTAAATCATTAGCTAGCTTGTACTCAGCAGCCATATTTCCTGGTTGCCTAGCAACTGTGTTGCGTGTGTTCATGTGTTCTGAATAGAAAATCCTTTTTTTCTCTCCTTTGCTTTGTGTCTCTCTCTTCATTTGTCTATCTTTCTCTCTGTCTGTCTCTCTTTCTCTCTCTGTCTATCTCTCCATCTCTCTCTCTGTCTCTCTCTGTCTGTCTTTCTCTCTTTCTCTCTCTCTGTCTGTCTCTCCATTTCTCTCTCTCTCTCTCTCAGTCGCATCATCGTTCGTCCCCTAAGTCTCGTCCCTGCAGTACCCTCGACCCGGAGCTCATGCTGCACCCGGAAATCTTGCCCCGCGCCTCTGCCGTCGCCATGACGACAGAGTACTCGTTCCTGCGCACCAGTGTTCCCCGCGGCCCCAAACTGGGAAGCCTGGGCATCCCGGCTCCCAAAGACAGGAAGTCCAAATCGTCACGATCCGGAAAGATCCACTCGCTCGCCGACTACAAAACCCCGGACACCGCCGGCGAGAAACCGTCGGCGTCCTCCGTCTCCGTCTCGGCGGTTTCTGAGACGAACACGGGCTCCGTCTCCACGCTGTCCGAGATCAGTACGAGCTCTGTCTCCACGCTGTCGGAAACCAGCGTCCTCGGCTCCGAAAACGGCGGGAGCGACGGGAACGACGGAGCGGTAGAGCTCTCATTAGCAGCTAGCAGGTCTACGGCAGCGAAGGAGGAAGAGGAAGTGGTCGTGGGGCGGTACCCCTCGCTGAGGGAGGTGCTACAAGCAGCCAATGAGGAGCTGGAGCTGGAGAAAGAAGGCGGGGCCAACGAGGAGCTGGAGAGCGAGGGCGGGGCCGAGTCGCGCAGCCGCAGGGACAGCTTCTCCAGCACGTACGCATCTGTTTATACTAAATTTAAATATTACACGCAAAATTTTTATCTTACTTTGAACACATTTAAATATTAATGAGGTTATAATGATACGCCCCTTTTTCTCAGGGTTTCAGTAGACTTATGTCAGGGATCAGTTAATATGCAAATACTATTAGAACAGTTTAACGTTTGGACACGCCTACTCATTATATATGTAAATATGTATTAGAGTGTAAAGTAATCAAACTAATAGAGCTAGTGTTAATAAAGTGGGTGTGGTCACGCATACAATATGAGCCAGGCACATGTGAACAGAAGGTCATGGATGCGTCCTGTATGTGTAGGGCTCATTGTGTGTGTGTGTGTGTGTGTGTGTGTGTGTGTGTGTGTGNGCGCGCGCAGCGTGTCGTACGGGAGCTCGGTGATGGGGAATCACGATGAGCTGCTGCAGGTGTTGAAGGAGAAGATGAGGCTGGAGGGACAGCTGGAGTCTCTGTCCTCTGAAGCCAGTCAGGTGAGATAACGGATAATAAAATGCTAATAAATAATAATAAAAGTGAATAAAAACGTGACAATTCACACACGTGACTGATCGAGAGTATATTTATAGTGAATTTAAAGTCCGTACGTGGACAAAGCGCCTCAGACATGCGGCAGGTGACAGTTCTATGACGTACACTGCTATTGTTTATTTATAATATTTATTAATTTTAGTCTTAGTGAAGTGTGTAAATGCTTTCATAGAGCAACCCGTAATAAAGAGTCCCGTCAGATTTACGAAACCTTCAGTGATGTTCTGTGTACTCATGTACGAGTGAAATGTTATTCACCTCTTATTCAGCTGGTTTACATCAAGCCACGCCCACAAAACTCCATAAAAGGTCACAGAGAGCTAAAACATTGAAACAAGAGAGCTTGAAAGAGCGCTTCCTCAGTGCAGTGTAATGCAGCTCAGCCACTGCAGCGCCTCAGCTGCCATAGACGCACACTAACTCCTCCTCCTGTTATAGGGTGCCATTACTTTAACACCCGGTCTCTTGTTTTGGAATTGTTTTCTTTCATCTTTATTAAATAGCATGTAATTGAAATAAATATGTGATTTAAACTACATTTAAGTTTCATGTGTAAAAGTTCGTGAGTAAACACGTTCGTATCCCGCGTGAGAAACGAGGCCCGCTGTCAGTGCGCGTCTACCTGAGTGTACGTACGGTGACTTTATCACGTTAAGCCCCGCCCCCTCTCGCAGGCTCTGAAGGAGAAGACGGAGCTGCAGGCGGAGTTAGCGGCGCTGGACGCTCGTCTGCGAGCTCAGTGTGAGGAGACGCGTCTGAGCTCGGAGCGCCAGGCGTCCCTGGCGTCGGAGGTGTCGTCGCTGCGCTCGGAGAGGGGCGGGCTGGAGCGAGCCATGGCGGAGCTGCAGGGTCAGCTGGAGGAGAAGAACGCCGGCCTGGAGTCGCTCTCCAAAGACCTGCAGCTCGCCGAGCAGCAGTACCAGAGACTCATGGGGAGGGTGGAGGACATGCAGCAGAGCCTGAGCTCCAGAGACACCACGGGTGAGGAGGCAAAAGCGGAAACCTACAAACGGTGCTAATGATAAATGAGAAGTGGAGAAAGGGGCGGGGCAGGATATGCAAATACACTAAACAATTCTAGTTGTTTCACAGAAGTTTTACAATAGCCAGTGTAATGCCTGTGGCTCAGAGCTAAGTGTGTGTGTGTGTGTGTGTGTGTGTGTGTGTGTGTGTGTGTGTGTGTGTCAGTGAGCGAGTTGCGCCAGCAGCTGACCGGACTACACACACAGCTGCAGCAGGTGGAGGCCGAACGCGGCGCTCTGAACTCTCGGCTGCAGACGTCGCAGGCGGAGGTGCAGTCGCTGAAGCAGCTGCGCAGTTGGTACCAGCAGCAGCTCGCCGTCGCACAGGAAGCCCGAGTCCGGCTGCAGAGTCAGATGGCCAACATGCAGGTACGCTCTATCACACACACACACACACACACACACACACACACACACACACGCACACACACACACACTTTATCCAGTTTAATCCTCTTGTCTCTTTACACGCTAGCTGTATTTATGTAATGATGCATTACACCATGTCTCCTACTCTTCCTCCTCCTCCTCCTCCTCCTCGCAGGCGGGTCACATAACTCAGATCGGCGTGCTGGAGAACCTGAAGATAGAGAACGTCAGTCTGTCTCACCAGCTCACCGAGACCAAACACCGCTCCATTAAAGAGAAGGAGCGCATCGCCGTCCAGCTGCAGAGCATCGAGGTGAGGCGTGGAGTTTACTCAGTGACATCACGTCCTGACCTCGTACCTAACTCCGCCCCCAAATCCATTTCATACTGAACTTCATTTATGGAAAAATGTCTTCGAAAATTTTACCCAAATGCCTAAATCTCTACAGTCGGAATCTGTATCAACGCAGTTCCTAAAATCATGACCAGTGATTTAAATTCTCGCAGCCCTGCTGCTTCCTGAGTGAAGCAATGACTCCGCCTCCTCTCTGACCATGCCCACTGTCTCATTCCCCCTCCTCTCTGTTTCTTCTCTGACTCTGCCTCCCTTCTGTTGACTCCGCCTTCTCTCTCACACTGCCTTTTCTCTGACTCCACATCCTCTCATTCCATCTTCTCTCCACTCTCTGCCTCCTGTCTGCCTCTGCCTCCTGTCTGCCTCTGCTTCCTGTCTGACTTCGAATCTTCTCTGATCCCGCCTCCTTCCTCACTCCCCCCCCCCACACACCCCCCCTCTAATTCCTCTACGACGCCACCTCCTCTTTGTCTTTGCCTCCTCCCTGACTCCTCCTCCTCTCTGACCCCGCCCCCTCCAGGCGGACATGTTGACGCAGGAAGCAGCCATCCAGCAGATCCAGGACGCAAAGTCGATGGTGGAGAACGACCTGCAGCATAAACTGGAGGAGTTTGAGGAGGAGCGAGAGCAGCTGCTGAGAGCGGCCAATAAATCTGCAGCACTCGAGAGGGAGCTAGAAGAGGTACACACACACACACACACACACACACACACACTGCACTGTACAGGTGTATGAGTGTGGTGTAACAGGTAGCTCCGTGTCCTCTTCCTGTCCTGTCCAGGTGAGAGTGTCTCTGTCCCAGAAGGAAGCTCAGCTCTCGGCGTTCCAGCGTGAGCACGTGGATCTGATGAAGAAGCTGACGGAGACTCAGGACGCTCTGCAGAGTAAGGAGCAGGCGCTGCAGCTGATGGAGGCGCGCTACGAGCAGCTGCAGGCCGAGCTGGACGAGCTGCAGGCCGACTCCTCTGCCCGCGACGAAGAGCTGCACTTCCTGCGCAACGAAAAGATCGTCCTAGAGGTGGCGCTGCAGGCGGCGCGCGCCGAGAAGAGCCAGCTGGGCGACGGGGCCGAGAAACTCGGACAGGAAGTGCTGGACTCGTCTGATGCGCTCGAGCAGCTCAGACAGGAAGTGCAGGTCCAGGCCACGCAGGTGAGTGGGTCAGAAGGAGGTGAGGTCACAGATTTCACCTCAGCTCAAACGCAAGGGTGCCAATACTTTAATCTGTAGTGAAAAGTATGAGATTTAGAGCTAAACTTTATCACAGCGCATTAGAATACAACAAGTACACACACGCACACCTGTATACACACCTGCGCGCACACACACGCCTACCGCAACCACTCGTGATTCTTCGCACACACACACACACACACACACACACACACACACACACACACACCTCTCTGTAAATAAAGTGAACAGGAAGTTGTTTAGGATTCAGCCTGACTGGAAGACAGAGGATTTCACCTGGATTGTGAATAAGAAATAAAAAATTGAACTAAATCACTTCCTGTTTTGATTTTTTATGTTGTAGATCGAGTCGTTACAGCAGGAGAACGTCTCTCTGAAGAAACAAGCACAGAAGCTGAAGGAGCAGTTCAACCAGCAGAAGGTACGTCTATCAAACGCACGCTACACGATGTCGTAAGCCCCTCCCACCACACAGGCCCCTCCCACCACCACGGAACCCGTGCCTTTGAGCACTGTACGAGCGTTGCTCCGTGTCGCCCCCTGCAGGTGATGGTGGAGGCGTACAGGCGAGACGCGGCCTCGAAGGAGCAGCTGATCTCGGAGCTGAAGGCGACGAAGAAGCGTCTGCTGTCGGAGGTGAAGGAGCTGAAGGAGGAGGTGCAGCGGGTGGAGCAGGAGAAGAGGAGCGCCGAGCTGGAGCAGCAGCGCCTCCTGCAGGAGGTTCAGAGAGTGCAGCAGCAGATGAGCAGCCTGGAGGAACATCTGCAGGAGGTGCAGAGCGAGAGAGACCGGCTCGACATGCAGCTGCAGGTACACACACACACACACACACACACACACAGACAATCACCTCATTTCCTGGTGTTCGCTAAGAGACCCTAAGTGTGTGTGTGTGTGTGCGTTTTCCGTCCAGTCTGTACAGCTTGACCAGAACCAGCTCTCCGCAGTCACACAGGAGAACGAGGTCCTGAGGAAGAAGGTGGAGGAGATGCAGGACGAGGCCAAGAAGTGAGTCACATGACCCCTCATCCATCCGTACAGAAATGCTAACGTCGCTAATAATCTACAGACTCAAACAGCCGTGTGCTAGCATACGATCGTGGTACTATCAACTAACTTAGAAATTCTGGTGTTGCTAGTAAGGAACTGACCCGGTTAGCGTTATTAACTGCTTTTTATGCTAACAGGGTCACGTCAGTTTAATGGACCATACAATATTTGTGGTAGATTTTAATGTAGCATGTACACGATCCATCCTTCTCTGTAATTAGCATCATGGAGAATCTCAGTGGTCTCAGCTAGCTTCGTAGCTGCTACAGTAGCGTTATTAATTTTCTCCGTTGCTGTGTCTCAGTGCGATTTCGGAGCAGAAGGTGAGGATGAAGAGGTTGGGGACGGATTTGACGAGCGCGCAGAAGGAGCTAAAGGCGAAACACAAGGCGTACGAGAACGCCGTGAGCATCCTGAGCCGCCGCCTACAGGAAGCGCTGGTGGAGAAGGAGACGGCCGAGGCGGAGCTAGTGAAACTCCGAGCGCAGGTGGACGAGGGCGGGAACAGCCAGGCTCTGCAGGTACGTCCTGATAAAGACGATGGTGTCGATTACGAGAGGGAATGGCGCGGACTGGAGATTAGCTTGTCGTGTTTGATTCCCAGGCGAAGGTGGAGTCCCTGCAGGCGGAGCTGAACACCGTGCTCCAGAGTAAAGCCCTGCTGGAGAAGGAGCTGCAGGAAGTCATCAGTCTGACCAGCGCCGAGCTCGAGGAGTATCAGGAGAAGGTGCTGGAGCTGGAGGACGAGGTCAGCAGAGCGTAGCTGTTCTTCAAGAGCGTAGCTGTTTTTTAAGTTCTTCTGAAAGTGTGTGTTGAACCGTGCTTTTCTCCACGTGCAGCTGCAGGAGTCGCGCGGCTTTAAGAAGCGAATCCGCCGCTTAGAGGACGCGAACAAGAAGCTGGCGCTGGAGCTCGAGCACGAGAAAGGGAAGCTGACCGGACTCGGCCAATCCCACAATGCACTGCGGGACCACGCTAACGTCCTCGAGGCGGCGCTAGCCAAGAGAGAAGCCGACCTGGTCCAACTCAACCTGCAGGTCGGACAGTCGAGGCGTTATCGGATAAATCCGTCACCTTTCACGTGCAAGAGCAAGTTTTTAGCTTTAATTTTTTTTAAAATGATTTGTGTTTTAAAATGCGTCTGAATTACGGTTAAAGGTTCAAGCCGTGCTGAAGAGGAAGGAGGAGGAAGACCAGCAGATGAGGAACCTGGTCCAGACGCTGCAGGCTGCTCTCGAAAAGGAGAAGATCAAAGTGAAGGAGCTGAGCGAGCAGGTAGGTCTCCCTTACAGCACGGCTTCATCACCGTCTGATCTCAGAGCCTCGATCTACTGTCTGATCTCACACAACTGTCACGGTGCTTTCATTACCGTCTGATCTCAGAGCCTCGATCTACTGTCTGATCTCACACAACTGTCACGGTGCTTTCATTACCGTCTGATCTCAGAGCCTCGATCTACTGTCTGATCTCACACAACTGTCACGGTGCTTTCATAAGCGTCTGATCTCAGAGCTTTTATGTATTCCATACCTTATAGTATCTGATCTCACATAATAGTTACAGTTTTGTTAGAGCCTTTAATGGAACCTGCTTTCATTAGCGTCTGATCCCAGAGCCTTCATATAGTGTCTGATCTCACAGAAGTCACCGTTCAGTTAGAATCTCAGAGCTAATTCATGCTTTGTAGTTATATTAGTGCACTACTTTATTGGTTTAATCCATGTACCATAGTGTCTAATCTAACAGAGGAAATGATTTCCTGTTGTCTTTACTGCAGGGATTATTATATATTACCTCAGGTGCATTTATTTTTTTACTCTCTCTTTGGTGTCCAATCTTACAGAGTGGATGTTACACAGAGATGTACATATTATAATGTGTGTGTGTGTGTGTGTGTGTGTGTGTGTGTGTGCGTGCGTGCGTGTAGGTGGCCGAGGCGAGGCTGGAGGCGGCTCATAACCGCAGGCATTACCGAGCGGCCGTGCTGGAGCTCAGCGAGATCAGGAAGGAGCTTCAGGCCAAAGAGGAGCTGCTGAGAACCCTGCAGGAGGA